>NW_026531026.1:0-281485 GCF_020745825.1 Agelaius phoeniceus | reverse complement strand
CAACAGGTCTACCCCGGCCCTGGCACGGACAACAGGTCTACCCAGGCTTCGCTGGGACATCAGGTCTACCCCAGCTCCGTCCAGGGACAACAGGTCTACCCAGCTCTGTAGGGACATCAGGTCTACCCCAGCTCCGTCCGGGAACAACAGGTCTACCCAGCTCTGTAGGGACATCAGGTCTACCCCAGCTCCGTCCAGGTACAACAGGTCTACCCAGCTCTGTAGGGACATCAGGTCTACCCCAGCTCCGTCCGGGGAAAACAGGTCTACCCAGCTCTGTAGGGACAACTGGTCTACCTCAGCTCAATAGGGACAACAGGTCTACCCTTGTTCCGTAGGGTTAGCAGACCTCTGTAACAAAGTCCTGGGGAGACAACAGGTCTACCCCGATTCCAGCGGGACAACAGGTCTACCCCGGCTTCTCTGGGAGACCAGGTCTACCTCGCTCCAGCGGGACATCAGGTCGTCCGCGCCCTGGCGGGACAACAGGTCTACCCCGACCCCGGCCAGGGACAACAGGTCTACCCTGGCTTCGCTGGGACATCAGGTCTACCCCAGCTCCGTCCGGAGACAACAGGTCTACCATGCTCTGTAGGGACAACTGGTCTACCTCAGCTCAATAGGGGCAACAGGTCTACCCTTGTTCCGTAGGGCTAGCAGATCTCTGTCACAAAGTCCTGGAAAGAAAACAGGTCTACCCCGTTTTCAGCTGGACAACAGGTCTACTCCGTCTTCTCTGGGACACCAGGTATACCTCGCTCCAGCGGGACATCAGGTCGTCCTCGCCCTGGCGGGACAACAGGTCTACCCCGGCCCTGGCCAGGGACAACAGGTCTACCCTGGCTTCGCTGGGACATCAGGTCTACCCCAGCTCCGTCCGGAGACAACAGGTCTACCCAGCTCTGTAGGGACAACTGGTCTACCTAAGCTCAATCGGGACAACAGGTCTACCCTTGTTCCGTAGGGCTAGCAGATCTCTGTCAAAAAGTCCTGGCGAGACAACACGTCTACCCCGTTTTCAGCGGGACACCAGGTCTACCCCGGCTTCTCTGGGAGACCAGGTCTACCTCGCTCCAGCGGAACATCAGGTCGTCCTCGCCCTGGCGGGACAACAGGTCTACCCCGACCCTGGCCAGGGACAACAGGTCTACCCTGGCTTCGCTGGGACATCAGGTCTACCACAGCTCCGTCCGGGGACAATTGGTCTACCCAGCTCTGTAGGGATATCAGGTCTACCCAAGCTCCGTCGGGGGACAACAGGTCTACCCAGCTCTGTAGGGACATCAGGTCTACCCCAGCTCAATAGGGACAACAAGTCTACCCTTATATCGTAGGGCTAGCAGATCTCTGTCACAAAGTCCTGGGGAGACAACAGGTCTACCCCGATTCCAGGGGGACACCAGGTCTACCCCAGCTTCTCTGGGAGACCAGGTCTACCTCGCTCCAGCGGGACATCAGGTCGTCCTCACCCTGGCGGCACACCAGGTCTACCCCGGCCCTGGCACGGACAACAGGTCTACCCAGGCTTCGCTGGGACATCAGGTCTACCCCGCCTCCGGCCAGGGACAACAGGTCTACCCAGCTCTGTAGGGACATCAGGTCTACCCCAGCTCCGTCCGGGGACAACAGGTCTACCCAGCTCTGTAGGGACATCAGGTCTACCCGAGCTCCGGCCAGGGACAACAGGTCTACCCAGCTCTGTAGGGACAACTGGTCTACCTCAGCTCAATAGGGGCAACAGGTCTACCCTTGTTCCGTAGGGCTAGCAGATCTCTGTCACAAAGTCCTGGAAAGACAACAGGTCTACCCCGATTCCAGCGGGACACCAGGTCTACCCCGGCTTCTCTGGGAGACCAGGTCTACATCGCTCCAGCGGGACATCAGGTCGTCCTCGCCCTGGCGGGACAACAGGTCTACCCCGACCCTGGCCAGGGACAACAGGTCTACCCGGGCTTCGCTGGGACATCAGGTCTACCCCAGCTCCGTGCGGGGACAACAGGTCTACCCAGCTCTGTAGGGACATCAGGTCTACCCCAGCTCCGTCCGGGGACAACAGGTCTACCCAGCTCTGTAGGGATATCAGGTCTACCCAAGCTCCGTCGGGGGACAACAGGTCTACCCAGCTCTGTAGGGACATCAGGTCTACCCGAGCTCCGGCCAGGAACAACACGTCTACCCAGCTCTGTAGGGACATCAGGTCTACCCGAGCTCCGGCCAGGGACAACAGGTCTACCCAGCTCTGTAGAGACAACTGGTCTACCTCACCTCAATAGGGGCAACAGGTCTACCCTTGTTCCGTAGGGCTAGCAGATCTCTGTGACAAAGTCCTGGGGAGAAAACACGTCTACCCCGATTCCAGCGAGACACCAGGTCTACCCCGGATTCTCTGTGACACCAGGTCTACCTCGCTCCCGCGGGACATCAGGTCGTCCTCGCCCTGGCGGGACAACAGGTCTACCCCGGCCCTGGCACGGACAACAGGTCTACCCAGGCTTCGCTGGGACATCAGGTCTACCCCAGCTCCGTCCAGGGACAACAGGTCTACCCAGCTCTGTAGGGACATCAGGTCTACCCCAGCTCCGTCCGGGAACAACAGGTCTACCCAGCTCTGTAGGGACATCAGGTCTACCCCAGCTCCGTCCAGGTACAACACGTCTACCCAGCTCTGTAGGGACATCAGGTCTACCCCAGCTCCGTCCGGGGAAAACAGGTCTACCCAGCTCTGTAGGGACAACTGGTCTACCTCAGCTCAATAGGGACAACAGGTCTACCCTTGTTCCGTAGGGTTAGCAGACCTCTGTAACAAAGTCCTGGGGAGACAACAGGTCTACCCCGATTCCAGCGGGACAACAGGTCTACCCCGACCCCGGCCAGGGACAACAGGTCTACCCTGGCTTCGCTGGGACATCAGGCCTACCCCAGCTCCGTCCGGAGACAACAGGTCTACGATGCTCTGTAGGGACAACTGGTCTACCTCAGCTCAATAGGGGCAACAGGTCTACCCTTGTTCCGTAGGGCTAGCAGATCTCTGTCACAAAGTCCTGCGGAGAAAACACGTCTACCCCGATTCCAGCGAGACACCAGGTCTACCCCGGCTTCTCTGGGAGACCAGGTCAACCTCGCTCCAGCGGAACATCAGGTCGTCCTCGCCCTGGCGGGACAACAGGTCTACCCCGACCCTGACCAGGGACAACAGGTCTACCCGGGCTTCGCTGGGACATCAGGTCTACCCCAGCTCCGTCCGGGGACAACAGGTCTACCCAGCTCTGTAGGGACATCAGGTCTACCCCAGCTCCATCCGGGGACAACAGGTCTACCAAGCTCTGTAGGGATATCAGGTCTACCCAAGCTCCGTCGGGGGACAACAGGTCTACCCAGCTCTGTAGGGACATCAGGTCTACCCGAGCTCCGGCCAGGAACAACACGTCTACCCAGCTCTGTAGGGACATCAGGTCTACCCCGGCTCTGTCCGCGGACAACAGGTCTACCCAGCTCTGTAGAGACAACTGGTCTACCTCACCTCAATAGGGGCAACAGGTCTACCCTTGTTCCGTAGGGCTAGCAGATCTCTGTCACAAAGTCCTGCGGAGAAAACACGTCTACCCCGATTCCAGCGAGACACCAGGTCTACCCCGGCTTCTCTGGGAGACCAGGTCTACATCGCTCCAGCGGGACATCAGGTCGTCCTCGCCCTGGCGGGACAACAGGTCTACCCCGGCCCTGGCACGGACAACAGGTCTACCCAGGCTTCGCTGGGACATCAGGTCTACCCCAGCTCCGTGCTAGGACAACAGGTCTACCCAGCTCTGTAGGGATATCAGGTCTACCCGAGCTCCGGCCAGGGACAACAGGTCTACCCAGCTCTGTAGGGACATCAGGTCTACCCCAGCTCCGTCCGGGGAAAACAGGTCTACCCAGCTCTGTAGGGACATCAGGTCTACCCCAGCTCCGTGCGGGGACAACAGGTCTACCCAGCTCTGTAGGGACATCAGGTCTACCCGAGCTCCGGCCAGGGACAACAGGTCTACCCAGCCCTGTAGGGACATCAGGTCTACCCCAGCTCCGTCCGGGGACAACAGGTCTACCCAGCTCTGTAGGGACATCAGGTCTACCCCAGCTCCGTCCGGGGAAAACAGGTCTACCCAGCTCTGTAGGGACAACTGGTCTACCTCAGCTCAATAGGGACAACAGGTCTACCCTTGTTCCGTAGGGTTAGCAGACCTCTGTAACAAAGTCCTGGGGAGACAACAGGTCTACCCCGATTCCAGCGGGACAACAGGTCTACCCCGGCTTCTCTGGGAGACCAGGTCTACCTCGCTCCAGCGGGACATCAGGTCGTCCGCGCCCTGGCGGGACAACAGGTCTACCCCGACCCCGGCCAGGGACAACAGGTCTACCCTGGCTTCGCTGGGACATCAGGTCTACCCCAGCTCCGTCCGGAGACAACAGGTCTACCATGCTCTGTAGGGACAACTGGTCTACCTCAGCTCAATAGGGGCAACAGGTCTACCCTTGTTCCGTAGGGCTAGCAGATCTCTGTCACAAAGTCCTGGAAAGAAAACAGGTCTACCCCGTTTTCAGCTGGACAACAGGTCTACTCCGTCTTCTCTGGGACACCAGGTATACCTCGCTCCAGCGGGACATCAGGTCGTCCTCGCCCTGGCGGGACAACAGGTCTACCCCGGCCCTGGCCAGGGACAACAGGTCTACCCTGGCTTCGCTGGGACATCAGGTCTACCCCAGCTCCGTCCGGAGACAACAGGTCTACCCAGCTCTGTAGGGACAACTGGTCTACCTAAGCTCAATCGGGACAACAGGTCTACCCTTGTTCCGTAGGGCTAGCAGATCTCTGTCAAAAAGTCCTGGCGAGACAACACGTCTACCCCGTTTTCAGCGGGACACCAGGTCTACCCCGGCTTCTCTGGGAGACCAGGTCTACCTCGCTCCAGCGGAACATCAGGTCGTCCTCGCCCTGGCGGGACAACAGGTCTACCCCGACCCTGGCCAGGGACAACAGGTCTACCCTGGCTTCGCTGGGACATCAGGTCTACCACAGCTCCGTCCGGGGACAATTGGTCTACCCAGCTCTGTAGGGATATCAGGTCTACCCAAGCTCCGTCGGGGGACAACAGGTCTACCCAGCTCTGTAGGGACATCAGGTCTACCCCAGCTCAATAGGGACAACAGGTCTACCCTTATATCGTAGGGCTAGCAGATCTCTGTCACAAAGTCCTGGGGAGACAACAGGTCTACCCCGATTCCAGGGGGACACCAGGTCTACCCCAGCTTCTCTGGGAGACCAGGTCTACCTCGCTCCAGCGGGACATCAGGTCGTCCTCACCCTGGCGGCACACCAGGTCTACCCCGGCCCTGGCACGGACAACAGGTCTACCCAGGCTTCGCTGGGACATCAGGTCTACCCCGCCTCCGGCCAGGGACAACAGGTCTACCCAGCTCTGTAGGGACATCAGGTCTACCCCAGCTCCGTCCGGGGACAACAGGTCTACCCAGCTCTGTAGGGACATCAGGTCTACCCGAGCTCCGGCCAGGGACAACAGGTCTACCCAGCTCTGTAGGGACAACTGGTCTACCTCAGCTCAATAGGGGCAACAGGTCTACCCTTGTTCCGTAGGGCTAGCAGATCTCTGTCACAAAGTCCTGGAAAGACAACAGGTCTACCCCGATTCCAGCGGGACACCAGGTCTACCCCGGCTTCTCTGGGAGACCAGGTCTACATCGCTCCAGCGGGACATCAGGTCGTCCTCGCCCTGGCGGGACAACAGGTCTACCCCGACCCTGGCCAGGGACAACAGGTCTACCCGGGCTTCGCTGGGACATCAGGTCTACCCCAGCTCCGTGCGGGGACAACAGGTCTACCCAGCTCTGTAGGGACATCAGGTCTACCCCAGCTCCGTCCGGGGACAACAGGTCTACCCAGCTCTGTAGGGATATCAGGTCTACCCAAGCTCCGTCGGGGGACAACAGGTCTACCCAGCTCTGTAGGGACATCAGGTCTACCCGAGCTCCGGCCAGGAACAACACGTCTACCCAGCTCTGTAGGGACATCAGGTCTACCCGAGCTCCGGCCAGGGACAACAGGTCTACCCAGCTCTGTAGGGACAACTGGTCTACCTCAGCTCAATAGGGGCAACAGGTCTACCCTTGTTCCGTAGGGCTAGCAGATCTCTGTCACAAAGTCCTGGAAAGACAACAGGTCTACCCCGATTCCAGCGGGACACCAGGTCTACCCCGGCTTTTCTGGGAGACCAGGTCTACATCGCTCCAGCGGGACATCAGGTCGTCCTCGCCCTGGCGGGACAACAGGTCTACCCCGACCCTGGCCAGGGACAACAGGTCTACCCGGGCTTCGCTGGGACATCAGGTCTACCCCAGCTCCGTGCGGGGACAACAGGTCTACCCAGCTCTGTAGGGACATCAGGTCTACCCCAGCTCCGTCCGGGGACAACAGGTCTACCCAGCTCTGTAGGGATATCAGGTCTACCCAAGCTCCGTCGGGGGACAACAGGTCTACCCAGCTCTGTAGGGACATCAGGTCTACCCGAGCTCCGGCCAGGAACAACACGTCTACCCAGCTCTGTAGGGACATCAGGTCTACCCGAGCTCCGGCCAGGGACAACAGGTCTACCCAGCTCTGTAGAGACAACTGGTCTACCTCACCTCAATAGGGGCAACAGGTCTACCCTTGTTCCGTAGGGCTAGCAGATCTCTGTGACAAAGTCCTGGGGAGAAAACACGTCTACCCCGATTCCAGCGAGACACCAGGTCTACCCCGGATTCTCTGTGACACCAGGTCTACCTCGCTCCCGCGGGATATCAGGTCGTCCTCGCCCTGGCGGGACAACAGGTCTACCCCGGCCCTGGCACGGACAACAGGTCTACCCAGGCTTCGCTGGGACATCAGGTCTACCCCAGCTCCGTCCAGGGACAACAGGTCTACCCAGCTCTGTAGGGACATCAGGTCTACCCCAGCTCCGTCCGGGAACAACAGGTCTACCCAGCTCTGTAGGGACATCAGGTCTACCCCAGCTCCGTCCAGGTACAACAGGTCTACCCAGCTCTGTAGGGACATCAGGTCTACCCCAGCTCCGTCCGGGGAAAACAGGTCTACCCAGCTCTGTAGGGACAACTGGTCTACCTCAGCTCAATAGGGACAACAGGTCTACCCTTTTTCCGTAGGGTTAGCAGACCTCTGTAACAAAGTCCTGGGGAGACAACAGGTCTACCCCGATTCCAGCGGGACAACAGGTCTACCCCGGCTTCTCTGGGAGACCAGGTCTACCTCGCTCCAGCGGGACATCAGGTCGTCCGCGCCCTGGCGGGACAACAGGTCTACCCCGACCCCGGCCAGGGACAACAGGTCTACCCTGGCTTCGCTGGGACATCAGGTCTACCCCAGCTCCGTCCGGAGACAACAGGTCTACCATGCTCTGTAGGGACAACTGGTCTACCTCAGCTCAATAGGGGCAACAGGTCTACCCTTGTTCCGTAGGGCTAGCAGATCTCTGTCACAAAGTCCTGGAAAGAAAACAGGTCTACCCCGTTTTCAGCTGGACAACAGGTCTACTCCGTCTTCTCTGGGACACCAGGTATACCTCGCTCCAGCGGGACATCAGGTCGTCCTCGCCCTGGCGGGACAACAGGTCTACCCCGGCCCTGGCCAGGGACAACAGGTCTACCCTGGCTTCGCTGGGACATCAGGTCTACCCCAGCTCCGTCCGGAGACAACAGGTCTACCCAGCTCTGTAGGGACAACTGGTCTACCTAAGCTCAATCGGGACAACAGGTCTACCCTTGTTCCGTAGGGCTAGCAGATCTCTGTCAAAAAGTCCTGGCGAGACAACACGTCTACCCCGTTTTCAGCGGGACACCAGGTCTACCCCGGCTTCTCTGGGAGACCAGGTCTACCTCGCTCCAGCGGAACATCAGGTCGTCCTCGCCCTGGCGGGACAACAGGTCTACCCCGACCCTGGCCAGGGACAACAGGTCTACCCTGGCTTCGCTGGGACATCAGGTCTACCACAGCTCCGTCCGGGGACAATTGGTCTACCCAGCTCTGTAGGGATATCAGGTCTACCCAAGCTCCGTCGGGGGACAACAGGTCTACCCAGCTCTGTAGGGACATCAGGTCTACCCCAGCTCAATAGGGACAACAAGTCTACCCTTATATCGTAGGGCTAGCAGATCTCTGTCACAAAGTCCTGGGGAGACAACAGGTCTACCCCGATTCCAGGGGGACACCAGGTCTACCCCAGCTTCTCTGGGAGACCAGGTCTACCTCGCTCCAGCGGGACATCAGGTCGTCCTCACCCTGGCGGCACACCAGGTCTACCCCGGCCCTGGCACGGACAACAGGTCTACCCAGGCTTCGCTGGGACATCAGGTCTACCCCGCCTCCGGCCAGGGACAACAGGTCTACCCAGCTCTGTAGGGACATCAGGTCTACCCCAGCTCCGTCCGGGGACAACAGGTCTACCCAGCTCTGTAGGGACATCAGGTCTACCCGAGCTCCGGCCAGGGACAACAGGTCTACCCAGCTCTGTAGGGACAACTGGTCTACCTCAGCTCAATAGGGGCAACAGGTCTACCCTTGTTCCGTAGGGCTAGCAGATCTCTGTCACAAAGTCCTGGAAAGACAACAGGTCTACCCCGATTCCAGCGGGACACCAGGTCTACCCCGGCTTCTCTGGGAGACCAGGTCTACATCGCTCCAGCGGGACATCAGGTCGTCCTCGCCCTGGCGGGACAACAGGTCTACCCCGACCCTGGCCAGGGACAACAGGTCTACCCGGGCTTCGCTGGGACATCAGGTCTACCCCAGCTCCGTGCGGGGACAACAGGTCTACCCAGCTCTGTAGGGACATCAGGTCTACCCCAGCTCCGTCCGGGGACAACAGGTCTACCCAGCTCTGTAGGGATATCAGGTCTACCCAAGCTCCGTCGGGGGACAACAGGTCTACCCAGCTCTGTAGGGACATCAGGTCTACCCGAGCTCCGGCCAGGAACAACACGTCTACCCAGCTCTGTAGGGACATCAGGTCTACCCGAGCTCCGGCCAGGGACAACAGGTCTACCCAGCTCTGTAGAGACAACTGGTCTACCTCACCTCAATAGGGGCAACAGGTCTACCCTTGTTCCGTAGGGCTAGCAGATCTCTGTGACAAAGTCCTGTGGAGAAAACACGTCTACCCCGATTCCAGCGAGACACCAGGTCTACCCCGGATTCTCTGTGACACCAGGTCTACCTCGCTCCCGCGGGACATCAGGTCGTCCTCGCCCTGGCGGGACAACAGGTCTACCCCGGCCCTGGCACGGACAACAGGTCTACCCAGGCTTCGCTGGGACATCAGGTCTACCCCAGCTCCGTCCAGGGACAACAGGTCTACCCAGCTCTGTAGGGACATCAGGTCTACCCCAGCTCCGTCCGGGAACAACAGGTCTACCCAGCTCTGTAGGGACATCAGGTCTACCCCAGCTCCGTCCAGGTACAACAGGTCTACCCAGCTCTGTAGGGACATCAGGTCTACCCCAGCTCCGTCCGGGGAAAACAGGTCTACCCAGCTCTGTAGGGACAACTGGTCTACCTCAGCTCAATAGGGACAACAGGTCTACCCTTGTTCCGTAGGGTTAGCAGACCTCTGTAACAAAGTCCTGGGGAGACAACAGGTCTACCCCGATTCCAGCGGGACAACAGGTCTACCCCGACCCCGGCCAGGGACAACAGGTCTACCCTGGCTTCGCTGGGACATCAGGCCTACCCCAGCTCCGTCCGGAGACAACAGGTCTACGATGCTCTGTAGGGACAACTGGTCTACCTCAGCTCAATAGGGGCAACAGGTCTACCCTTGTTCCGTAGGGCTAGCAGATCTCTGTCACAAAGTCCTGCGGAGAAAACACGTCTACCCCGATTCCAGCGAGACACCAGGTCTACCCCGGCTTCTCTGGGAGACCAGGTCAACCTCGCTCCAGCGGAACATCAGGTCGTCCTCGCCCTGGCGGGACAACAGGTCTACCCCGACCCTGACCAGGGACAACAGGTCTACCCGGGCTTCGCTGGGACATCAGGTCTACCCCAGCTCCGTCCGGGGACAACAGGTCTACCCAGCTCTGTAGGGACATCAGGTCTACCCCAGCTCCATCCGGGGACAACAGGTCTACCAAGCTCTGTAGGGATATCAGGTCTACCCAAGCTCCGTCGGGGGACAACAGGTCTACCCAGCTCTGTAGGGACATCAGGTCTACCCGAGCTCCGGCCAGGAACAACACGTCTACCCAGCTCTGTAGGGACATCAGGTCTACCCCGGCTCTGTCCGCGGACAACAGGTCTACCCAGCTCTGTAGAGACAACTGGTCTACCTCACCTCAATAGGGGCAACAGGTCTACCCTTGTTCCGTAGGGCTAGCAGATCTCTGTCACAAAGTCCTGCGGAGAAAACACGTCTACCCCGATTCCAGCGAGACACCAGGTCTACCCCGGCTTCTCTGGGAGACCAGGTCTACATCGCTCCAGCGGGACATCAGGTCGTCCTCGCCCTGGCGGGACAACAGGTCAACCCCGGCCCTGGCACGGACAACAGGTCTACCCAGGCTTCGCTGGGACATCAGGTCTACCCCAGCTCCGTGCTAGGACAACAGGTCTACCCAGCTCTGTAGGGATATCAGGTCTACCCGAGCTCCGGCCAGGGACAACAGGTCTACCCAGCTCTGTAGGGACATCAGGTCTACCCCAGCTCCGTCCGGGGAAAACAGGTCTACCCAGCTCTGTAGGGACATCAGGTCTACCCCAGCTCCGTGCGGGGACAACAGGTCTACCCAGCTCTGTAGGGACATCAGGTCTACCCGAGCTCCGGCCAGGGACAACAGGTCTACCCAGCCCTGTAGGGACATCAGGTCTACCCCAGCTCCGTCCGGGGACAACAGGTCTACCCAGCTCTGTAGGGACATCAGGTCTACCCCAGCTCCGTCCGGGGAAAACAGGTCTACCCAGCTCTGTAGGGACAACTGGTCTACCTCAGCTCAATAGGGACAACAGGTCTACCCTTGTTCCGTAGGGTTAGCAGACCTCTGTAACAAAGTCCTGGGGAGACAACAGGTCTACCCCGATTCCAGCGGGACAACAGGTCTACCCCGGCTTCTCTGGGAGACCAGGTCTACCTCGCTCCAGCGGGACATCAGGTCGTCCGCGCCCTGGCGGGACAACAGGTCTACCCCGACCCCGGCCAGGGACAACAGGTCTACCCTGGCTTCGCTGGGACATCAGGTCTACCCCAGCTCCGTCCGGAGACAACAGGTCTACCATGCTCTGTAGGGACAACTGGTCTACCTCAGCTCAATAGGGGCAACAGGTCTACCCTTGTTCCGTAGGGCTAGCAGATCTCTGTCACAAAGTCCTGGAAAGAAAACAGGTCTACCCCGTTTTCAGCTGGACAACAGGTCTACTCCGTCTTCTCTGGGACACCAGGTATACCTCGCTCCAGCGGGACATCAGGTCGTCCTCGCCCTGGCGGGACAACAGGTCTACCCCGGCCCTGGCCAGGGACAACAGGTCTACCCTGGCTTCGCTGGGACATCAGGTCTACCCCAGCTCCGTCCGGAGACAACAGGTCTACCCAGCTCTGTAGGGACAACTGGTCTACCTAAGCTCAATCGGGACAACAGGTCTACCCTTGTTCCGTAGGGCTAGCAGATCTCTGTCAAAAAGTCCTGGCGAGACAACACGTCTACCCCGTTTTCAGCGGGACACCAGGTCTACCCCGGCTTCTCTGGGAGACCAGGTCTACCTCGCTCCAGCGGAACATCAGGTCGTCCTCGCCCTGGCGGGACAACAGGTCTACCCCGACCCTGGCCAGGGACAACAGGTCTACCCTGGCTTCGCTGGGACATCAGGTCTACCACAGCTCCGTCCGGGGACAATTGGTCTACCCAGCTCTGTAGGGATATCAGGTCTACCCAAGCTCCGTCGGGGGACAACAGGTCTACCCAGCTCTGTAGGGACATCAGGTCTACCCCAGCTCAATAGGGACAACAGGTCTACCCTTATATCGTAGGGCTAGCAGATCTCTGTCACAAAGTCCTGGGGAGACAACAGGTCTACCCCGATTCCAGGGGGACACCAGGTCTACCCCAGCTTCTCTGGGAGACCAGGTCTACCTCGCTCCAGCGGGACATCAGGTCGTCCTCACCCTGGCGGCACACCAGGTCTACCCCGGCCCTGGCACGGACAACAGGTCTACCCAGGCTTCGCTGGGACATCAGGTCTACCCCGCCTCCGGCCAGGGACAACAGGTCTACCCAGCTCTGTAGGGACATCAGGTCTACCCCAGCTCCGTCCGGGGACAACAGGTCTACCCAGCTCTGTAGGGACATCAGGTCTACCCGAGCTCCGGCCAGGGACAACAGGTCTACCCAGCTCTGTAGGGACAACTGGTCTACCTCAGCTCAATAGGGGCAACAGGTCTACCCTTGTTCCGTAGGGCTAGCAGATCTCTGTCACAAAGTCCTGGAAAGACAACAGGTCTACCCCGATTCCAGCGGGACACCAGGTCTACCCCGGCTTCTCTGGGAGACCAGGTCTACATCGCTCCAGCGGGACATCAGGTCGTCCTCGCCCTGGCGGGACAACAGGTCTACCCCGACCCTGGCCAGGGACAACAGGTCTACCCGGGCTTCGCTGGGACATCAGGTCTACCCCAGCTCCGTGCGGGGACAACAGGTCTACCCAGCTCTGTAGGGACATCAGGTCTACCCCAGCTCCGTCCGGGGACAACAGGTCTACCCAGCTCTGTAGGGATATCAGGTCTACCCAAGCTCCGTCGGGGGACAACAGGTCTACCCAGCTCTGTAGGGACATCAGGTCTACCCGAGCTCCGGCCAGGAACAACACGTCTACCCAGCTCTGTAGGGACATCAGGTCTACCCGAGCTCCGGCCAGGGACAACAGGTCTACCCAGCTCTGTAGGGACAACTGGTCTACCTCAGCTCAATAGGGGCAACAGGTCTACCCTTGTTCCGTAGGGCTAGCAGATCTCTGTCACAAAGTCCTGGAAAGACAACAGGTCTACCCCGATTCCAGCGGGACACCAGGTCTACCCCGGCTTTTCTGGGAGACCAGGTCTACATCGCTCCAGCGGGACATCAGGTCGTCCTCGCCCTGGCGGGACAACAGGTCTACCCCGACCCTGGCCAGGGACAACAGGTCTACCCGGGCTTCGCTGGGACATCAGGTCTACCCCAGCTCCGTGCGGGGACAACAGGTCTACCCAGCTCTGTAGGGACATCAGGTCTACCCCAGCTCCGTCCGGGGACAACAGGTCTACCCAGCTCTGTAGGGATATCAGGTCTACCCAAGCTCCGTCGGGGGACAACAGGTCTACCCAGCTCTGTAGGGACATCAGGTCTACCCGAGCTCCGGCCAGGAACAACACGTCTACCCAGCTCTGTAGGGACATCAGGTCTACCCGAGCTCCGGCCAGGGACAACAGGTCTACCCAGCTCTGTAGAGACAACTGGTCTACCTCACCTCAATAGGGGCAACAGGTCTACCCTTGTTCCGTAGGGCTAGCAGATCTCTGTGACAAAGTCCTGGGGAGAAAACACGTCTACCCCGATTCCAGCGAGACACCAGGTCTACCCCGGATTCTCTGTGACACCAGGTCTACCTCGCTCCCGCGGGACATCAGGTCGTCCTCGCCCTGGCGGGACAACAGGTCTACCCCGGCCCTGGCACGGACAACAGGTCTACCCAGGCTTCGCTGGGACATCAGGTCTACCCCAGCTCCGTCCAGGGACAACAGGTCTACCCAGCTCTGTAGGGACATCAGGTCTACCCCAGCTCCGTCCGGGAACAACAGGTCTACCCAGCTCTGTAGGGACATCAGGTCTACCCCAGCTCCGTCCAGGTACAACAGGTCTACCCAGCTCTGTAGGGACATCAGGTCTACCCCAGCTCCGTCCGGGGAAAACAGGTCTACCCAGCTCTGTAGGGACAACTGGTCTACCTCAGCTCAATAGGGACAACAGGTCTACCCTTGTTCCGTAGGGTTAGCAGACCTCTGTAACAAAGTCCTGGGGAGACAACAGGTCTACCCCGATTCCAGCGGGACAACAGGTCTACCCCGACCCCGGCCAGGGACAACAGGTCTACCCTGGCTTCGCTGGGACATCAGGCCTACCCCAGCTCCGTCCGGAGACAACAGGTCTACCATGCTCTGTAGGGACAACTGGTCTACCTCAGCTCAATAGGGGCAACAGGTCTACCCTTGTTCCGTAGGGCTAGCAGATCTCTGTCACAAAGTCCTGGAAAGACAACAGGTCTACCCCGATTCCAGCGGGACACCAGGTCTACCCCGGCTTCTCTGGGAGACCAGGTCAACCTCGCTCCAGCGGAACATCAGGTCGTCCTCGCCCTGGCGGGACAACAGGTCTACCCCGACCCTGACCAGGGACAACAGGTCTACCCGGGCTTCGCTGGGACATCAGGTCTACCCCAGCTCCGTCCGGGGACAACAGGTCTACCCAGCTCTGTAGGGACATCAGGTCTACCCCAGCTCCATCCGGGGACAACAGGTCTACCAAGCTCTGTAGGGATATCAGGTCTACCCAAGCTCCGTCGGGGGACAACAGGTCTACCCAGCTCTGTAGGGACATCAGGTCTACCCGAGCTCCGGCCAGGAACAACACGTCTACCCAGCTCTGTAGGGACATCAGGTCTACCCCGGCTCTGTCCGCGGACAACAGGTCTACCCAGCTCTGTAGAGACAACTGGTCTACCTCACCTCAATAGGGGCAACAGGTCTACCCTTGTTCCGTAGGGCTAGCAGATCTCTGTCACAAAGTCCTGCGGAGAAAACACGTCTACCCCGATTCCAGCGAGACACCAGGTCTACCCCGGCTTCTCTGGGAGACCAGGTCTACATCGCTCCAGCGGGACATCAGGTCGTCCTCGCCCTGGCGGGACAACAGGTCTACCCCGGCCCTGGCACGGACAACAGGTCTACCCAGGCTTCGCTGGGACATCAGGTCTACCCCAGCTCCGTGCGGGGACAACAGGTCTACCCAGCTCTGTAGGGATATCAGGTCTACCCGAGCTCCGGCCAGGGACAACAGGTCTACCCAGCTCTGTAGGGACATCAGGTCTACCCCAGCTCCGTCCGGGGAAAACAGGTCTACCCAGCTCTGTAGGGACAACTGGTCTACCTCAGCTCAATAGGGACAACAGGTCTACCCTTGTTCCGTAGGGTTAGCAGACCTCTGTAACAAAGTCCTGGGGAGACAACAGGTCTACCCCGATTCCAGCGGGACAACAGGTCTACCCCGGCTTCTCTGGGAGACCAGGTCTACCTCGCTCCAGCGGGACATCAGGTCGTCCGCGCCCTGGCGGGACAACAGGTCTACCCCGACCCCGGCCAGGGACAACAGGTCTACCCTGGCTTCGCTGGGACATCAGGTCTACCCCAGCTCCGTCCGGAGACAACAGGTCTACCATGCTCTGTAGGGACAATTGGTCTACCTCAGCTCAATAGGGGCAACAGGTCTACCCTTGTTCCGTAGGGCTAGCAGATCTCTGTCACAAAGTCCTGGAAAGAAAACAGGTCTACCCCGTTTTCAGCTGGACAACAGGTCTACTCCGTCTTCTCTGGGACACCAGGTATACCTCGCTCCAGCGGGACATCAGGTCGTCCTCGCCCTGGCGGGACAACAGGTCTACCCCGGCCCTGGCCAGGGACAACAGGTCTACCCTGGCTTCGCTGGGACATCAGGTCTACCCCAGCTCCGTCCGGAGACAACAGGTCTACCCAGCTCTGTAGGGACAACTGGTCTACCTAAGCTCAATCGGGACAACAGGTCTACCCTTGTTCCGTAGGGCTAGCAGATCTCTGTCAAAAAGTCCTGGCGAGACAACACGTCTACCCCGTTTTCAGCGGGACACCAGGTCTACCCCGGCTTCTCTGGGAGACCAGGTCTACCTCGCTCCAGCGGAACATCAGGTCGTCCTCGCCCTGGCGGGACAACAGGTCTACCCCGACCCTGGCCAGGGACAACAGGTCTACCCTGGCTTCGCTGGGACATCAGGTCTACCACAGCTCCGTCCGGGGACAATTGGTCTACCCAGCTCTGTAGGGATATCAGGTCTACCCAAGCTCCGTCGGGGGACAACAGGTCTACCCAGCTCTGTAGGGACATCAGGTCTACCCCAGCTCAATAGGGACAACAGGTCTACCCTTATATCGTAGGGCTAGCAGATCTCTGTCACAAAGTCCTGGGGAGACAACAGGTCTACCCCGATTCCAGGGGGACACCAGGTCTACCCCAGCTTCTCTGGGAGACCAGGTCTACCTCGCTCCAGCGGGACATCAGGTCGTCCTCACCCTGGCGGCACACCAGGTCTACCCCGGCCCTGGCACGGACAACAGGTCTACCCAGGCTTCGCTGGGACATCAGGTCTACCCCGCCTCCGGCCAGGGACAACAGGTCTACCCAGCTCTGTAGGGACATCAGGTCTACCCCAGCTCCGTCCGGGGACAACAGGTCTACCCAGCTCTGTAGGGACATCAGGTCTACCCGAGCTCCGGCCAGGGACAACAGGTCTACCCAGCTCTGTAGGGACAACTGGTCTACCTCAGCTCAATAGGGGCAACAGGTCTACCCTTGTTCCGTAGGGCTAGCAGATCTCTGTCACAAAGTCCTGGAAAGACAACAGGTCTACCCCGATTCCAGCGGGACACCAGGTCTACCCCGGCTTCTCTGGGAGACCAGGTCTACATCGCTCCAGCGGGACATCAGGTCGTCCTCGCCCTGGCGGGACAACAGGTCTACCCCGACCCTGGCCAGGGACAACAGGTCTACCCGGGCTTCGCTGGGACATCAGGTCTACCCCAGCTCCGTGCGGGGACAACAGGTCTACCCAGCTCTGTAGGGACATCAGGTCTACCCCAGCTCCGTCCGGGGACAACAGGTCTACCCAGCTCTGTAGGGATATCAGGTCTACCCAAGCTCCGTCGGGGGACAACAGGTCTACCCAGCTCTGTAGGGACATCAGGTCTACCCGAGCTCCGGCCAGGAACAACACGTCTACCCAGCTCTGTAGGGACATCAGGTCTACCCGAGCTCCGGCCAGGGACAACAGGTCTACCCAGCTCTGTAGGGACAACTGGTCTACCTCAGCTCAATAGGGGCAACAGGTCTACCCTTGTTCCGTAGGGCTAGCAGATCTCTGTCACAAAGTCCTGCGGAGAAAACACGTCTACCCCGATTCCAGCGAGACACCAGGTCTACCCCGGCTTCTCTGGGAGACCAGGTCTACATCGCTCCAGCGGGACATCAGGTCGTCCTCGCCCTGGCGGGACAACAGGTCTACCCCGGCCCTGGCACGGACAACAGGTCTACCCAGGCTTCGCTGGGACATCAGGTCTACCCCAGCTCCGTGCGGGGACAACAGGTCTACCCAGCTCTGTAGGGATATCAGGTCTACCCGAGCTCCGGCCAGGGACAACAGGTCTACCCAGCTCTGTAGGGACATCAGGTCTACCCCAGCTCCGTCCGGTTAAAACAGGTCTACCCAGCTCTGTAGGGACAACTGGTCTACCTCAGCTCAATAGGGACAACAGGTCTACCCTTGTTCCGTAGGGTTAGCAGACCTCTGTAACAAAGTCCTGGGGAGACAACAGGTCTACCCCGATTCCAGCGGGACAACAGGTCTACCCCGGCTTCTCTGGGAGACCAGGTCTACCTCGCTCCAGCGGGACATCAGGTCGTCCGCGCCCTGGCGGGACAACAGGTCTACCCCGACCCCGGCCAGGGACAACAGGTCTACCCTGGCTTCGCTGGGACATCAGGTCTACCCCAGCTCCGTCCGGAGACAACAGGTCTACCATGCTCTGTAGGGACAACTGGTCTACCTCAGCTCAATAGGGGCAACAGGTCTACCCTTGTTCCGTAGGGCTAGCAGATCTCTGTCACAAAGTCCTGGAAAGAAAACAGGTCTACCCCGTTTTCAGCTGGACAACAGGTCTACTCCGTCTTCTCTGGGACACCAGGTATACCTCGCTCCAGCGGGACATCAGGTCGTCCTCGCCCTGGCGGGACAACAGGTCTACCCCGGCCCTGGCCAGGGACAACAGGTCTACCCTGGCTTCGCTGGGACATCAGGTCTACCCCAGCTCCGTCCGGAGACAACAGGTCTACCATGCTCTGTAGGGACAACTGGTCTACCTAAGCTCAATCGGGACAACAGGTCTACCCTTGTTCCGTAGGGCTAGCAGATCTCTGTCAAAAAGTCCTGGCGAGACAACACGTCTACCCCGTTTTCAGCGGGACACCAGGTCTACCCCGGCTTCTCTGGGAGACCAGGTCTACCTCGCTCCAGCGGAACATCAGGTCGTCCTCGCCCTGGCGGGACAACAGGTCTACCCCGACCCTGGCCAGGGACAACAGGTCTACCCTGGCTTCGCTGGGACATCAGGTCTACCACAGCTCCGTCCGGGGACAATTGGTCTACCCAGCTCTGTAGGGATATCAGGTCTACCCAAGCTCCGTCGGGGGACAACAGGTCTACCCAGCTCTGTAGGGACATCAGGTCTACCCCAGCTCAATAGGGACAACAGGTCTACCCTTATATCGTAGGGCTAGCAGATCTCTGTCACAAAGTCCTGGGGAGACAACAGGTCTACCCCGATTCCAGGGGGACACCAGGTCTACCCCAGCTTCTCTGGGAGACCAGGTCTACCTCGCTCCAGCGGGACATCAGGTCGTCCTCACCCTGGCGGCACACCAGGTCTACCCCGGCCCTGGCACGGACAACAGGTCTACCCAGGCTTCGCTGGGACATCAGGTCTACCCCGCCTCCGGCCAGGGAAAACAGGTCTACCCAGCTCTGTAGGGACATCAGGTCTACCCCAGCTCCGTCCGGGGACAACAGGTCTACCCAGCTCTGTAGGGACATCAGGTCTACCCGAGCTCCGGCCAGGGACAACAGGTCTACCCAGCTCTGTAGGGACAACTGGTCTACCTCAGCTCAATAGGGGCAACAGGTCTACCCTTGTTCCGTAGGGCTAGCAGATCTCTGTCACAAAGTCCTGGAAAGACAACAGGTCTACCCCGATTCCAGCGGGACACCAGGTCTACCCCGGCTTCTCTGGGAGACCAGGTCTACATCGCTCCAGCGGGACATCAGGTCGTCCTCGCCCTGGCGGGACAACAGGTCTACCCCGACCCTGGCCAGGGACAACAGGTCTACCCGGGCTTCGCTGGGACATCAGGTCTACCCCAGCTCCGTGCGGGGACAACAGGTCTACCCAGCTCTGTAGGGACATCAGGTCTACCCCAGCTCCGTCCGGGGACAACAGGTCTACCCAGCTCTGTAGGGATATCAGGTCTACCCAAGCTCCGTCGGGGGACAACAGGTCTACCCAGCTCTGTAGGGACATCAGGTCTACCCGAGCTCCGGCCAGGAACAACACGTCTACCCAGCTCTGTAGGGACATCAGGTCTACCCGAGCTCCGGCCAGGGACAACAGGTCTACCCAGCTCTGTAGGGACAACTGGTCTACCTCAGCTCAATAGGGGCAACAGGTCTACCCTTGTTCCGTAGGGCTAGCAGATCTCTGTCACAAAGTCCTGGAAAGACAACAGGTCTACCCCGATTCCAGCGGGACACCAGGTCTACCCCGGCTTCTCTGGGAGACCAGGTCTACATCGCTCCAGCGGGACATCAGGTCGTCCTCGCCCTGGCGGGACAACAGGTCTACCCCGACCCTGGCCAGGGACAACAGGTCTACCCGGGCTTCGCTGGGACATCAGGTCTACCCCAGCTCCGTGCGGGGACAACAGGTCTACCCAGCTCTGTAGGGACATCAGGTCTACCCCAGCTCCGTCCGGGGACAACAGGTCTACCCAGCTCTGTAGGGATATCAGGTCTACCCAAGCTCCGTCGGGGGACAACAGGTCTACCCAGCTCTGTAGGGACATCAGGTCTACCCGAGCTCCGGCCAGGAACAACACGTCTACCCAGCTCTGTAGGGACATCAGGTCTACCCGAGCTCCGGCCAGGGACAACAGGTCTACCCAGCTCTGTAGAGACAACTGGTCTACCTCACCTCAATAGGGGCAACAGGTCTACCCTTGTTCCGTAGGGCTAGCAGATCTCTGTCACAAAGTCCTGGGGAGACAACAGGTCTACCCCGATTCCAGGGGGACACCAGGTCTACCCCAGCTTCTCTGGGAGACCAGGTCTACCTCGCTCCAGCGGGACATCAGGTCGTCCTCACCCTGGCGGCACACCAGGTCTACCCCGGCCCTGGCACGGACAACAGGTCTACCCAGGCTTCGCTGGGACATCAGGTCTACCCCGCCTCCGGCCAGGGACAACAGGTCTACCCAGCTCTGTAGGGACATCAGGTCTACCCCAGCTCCGTCCGGGGACAACAGGTCTACCCAGCTCTGTAGGGACATCAGGTCTACCCGAGCTCCGGCCAGGGACAACAGGTCTACCCAGCTCTGTAGGGACAACTGGTCTACCTCAGCTCAATAGGGGCAACAGGTCTACCCTTGTTCCGTAGGGCTAGCAGATCTCTGTCACAAAGTCCTGGAAAGACAACAGGTCTACCCCGATTCCAGCGGGACACCAGGTCTACCCCGGCTTCTCTGGGAGACCAGGTCTACATCGCTCCAGCGGGACATCAGGTCGTCCTCGCCCTGGCGGGACAACAGGTCTACCCCGACCCTGGCCAGGGACAACAGGTCTACCCGGGCTTCGCTGGGACATCAGGTCTACCCCAGCTCCGTGCGGGGACAACAGGTCTACCCAGCTCTGTAGGGACATCAGGTCTACCCCAGCTCCGTCCGGGGACAACAGGTCTACCCAGCTCTGTAGGGATATCAGGTCTACCCAAGCTCCGTCGGGGGACAACAGGTCTACCCAGCTCTGTAGGGACATCAGGTCTACCCGAGCTCCGGCCAGGAACAACACGTCTACCCAGCTCTGTAGGGACATCAGGTCTACCCGAGCTCCGGCCAGGGACAACAGGTCTACCCAGCTCTGTAGGGACAACTGGTCTACCTCAGCTCAATAGGGGCAACAGGTCTACCCTTGTTCCGTAGGGCTAGCAGATCTCTGTCACAAAGTCCTGCGGAGAAAACACGTCTACCCCGATTCCAGCGAGACACCAGGTCTACCCCGGCTTCTCTGGGAGACCAGGTCTACATCGCTCCAGCGGGACATCAGGTCGTCCTCGCCCTGGCGGGACAACAGGTCTACCCCGGCCCTGGCACGGACAACAGGTCTACCCAGGCTTCGCTGGGACATCAGGTCTACCCCAGCTCCGTGCGGGGACAACAGGTCTACCCAGCTCTGTAGGGATATCAGGTCTACCCGAGCTCCGGCCAGGGACAACAGGTCTACCCAGCTCTGTAGGGACATCAGGTCTACCCCAGCTCCGTCCGGTTAAAACAGGTCTACCCAGCTCTGTAGGGACAACTGGTCTACCTCAGCTCAATAGGGACAACAGGTCTACCCTTGTTCCGTAGGGTTAGCAGACCTCTGTAACAAAGTCCTGGGGAGACAACAGGTCTACCCCGATTCCAGCGGGACAACAGGTCTACCCCGGCTTCTCTGGGAGACCAGGTCTACCTCGCTCCAGCGGGACATCAGGTCGTCCGCGCCCTGGCGGGACAACAGGTCTACCCCGACCCCGGCCAGGGACAACAGGTCTACCCTGGCTTCGCTGGGACATCAGGTCTACCCCAGCTCCGTCCGGAGACAACAGGTCTACCATGCTCTGTAGGGACAACTGGTCTACCTCAGCTCAATAGGGGCAACAGGTCTACCCTTGTTCCGTAGGGCTAGCAGATCTCTGTCACAAAGTCCTGGAAAGAAAACAGGTCTACCCCGTTTTCAGCTGGACAACAGGTCTACTCCGTCTTCTCTGGGACACCAGGTATACCTCGCTCCAGCGGGACATCAGGTCGTCCTCGCCCTGGCGGGACAACAGGTCTACCCCGGCCCTGGCCAGGGACAACAGGTCTACCCTGGCTTCGCTGGGACATCAGGTCTACCCCAGCTCCGTCCGGAGACAACAGGTCTACCCAGCTCTGTAGGGACAACTGGTCTACCTAAGCTCAATCGGGACAACAGGTCTACCCTTGTTCCGTAGGGCTAGCAGATCTCTGTCAAAAAGTCCTGGCGAGACAACACGTCTACCCCGTTTTCAGCGGGACACCAGGTCTACCCCGGCTTCTCTGGGAGACCAGGTCTACCTCGCTCCAGCGGAACATCAGGTCGTCCTCGCCCTGGCGGGACAACAGGTCTACCCCGACCCTGGCCAGGGACAACAGGTCTACCCTGGCTTCGCTGGGACATCAGGTCTACCACAGCTCCGTCCGGGGACAATTGGTCTACCCAGCTCTGTAGGGATATCAGGTCTACCCAAGCTCCGTCGGGGGACAACAGGTCTACCCAGCTCTGTAGGGACATCAGGTCTACCCCAGCTCAATAGGGACAACAGGTCTACCCTTATATCGTAGGGCTAGCAGATCTCTGTCACAAAGTCCTGGGGAGACAACAGGTCTACCCCGATTCCAGGGGGACACCAGGTCTACCCCAGCTTCTCTGGGAGACCAGGTCTACCTCGCTCCAGCGGGACATCAGGTCGTCCTCACCCTGGCGGCACACCAGGTCTACCCCGGCCCTGGCACGGACAACAGGTCTACCCAGGCTTCGCTGGGACATCAGGTCTACCCCGCCTCCGGCCAGGGACAACAGGTCTACCCAGCTCTGTAGGGACATCAGGTCTACCCCAGCTCCGTCCGGGGACAACAGGTCTACCCAGCTCTGTAGGGACATCAGGTCTACCCGAGCTCCGGCCAGGGACAACAGGTCTACCCAGCTCTGTAGGGACAACTGGTCTACCTCAGCTCAATAGGGGCAACAGGTCTACCCTTGTTCCGTAGGGCTAGCAGATCTCTGTCACAAAGTCCTGGAAAGACAACAGGTCTACCCCGATTCCAGCGGGACACCAGGTCTACCCCGGCTTCTCTGGGAGACCAGGTCTACATCGCTCCAGCGGGACATCAGGTCGTCCTCGCCCTGGCGGGACAACAGGTCTACCCCGACCCTGGCCAGGGACAACAGGTCTACCCGGGCTTCGCTGGGACATCAGGTCTACCCCAGCTCCGTGCGGGGACAACAGGTCTACCCAGCTCTGTAGGGACATCAGGTCTACCCCAGCTCCGTCCGGGGACAACAGGTCTACCCAGCTCTGTAGGGATATCAGGTCTACCCAAGCTCCGTCGGGGGACAACAGGTCTACCCAGCTCTGTAGGGACATCAGGTCTACCCGAGCTCCGGCCAGGAACAACACGTCTACCCAGCTCTGTAGGGACATCAGGTCTACCCGAGCTCCGGCCAGGGACAACAGGTCTACCCAGCTCTGTAGGGACAACTGGTCTACCTCAGCTCAATAGGGGCAACAGGTCTACCCTTGTTCCGTAGGGCTAGCAGATCTCTGTCACAAAGTCCTGGAAAGACAACAGGTCTACCCCGATTCCAGCGGGACACCAGGTCTACCCCGGCTTCTCTGGGAGACCAGGTCTACATCGCTCCAGCGGGACATCAGGTCGTCCTCGCCCTGGCGGGACAACAGGTCTACCCCGACCCTGGCCAGGGACAACAGGTCTACCCGGGCTTCGCTGGGACATCAGGTCTACCCCAGCTCCGTGCGGGGACAACAGGTCTACCCAGCTCTGTAGGGACATCAGGTCTACCCCAGCTCCGTCCGGGGACAACAGGTCTACCCAGCTCTGTAGGGATATCAGGTCTACCCAAGCTCCGTCGGGGGACAACAGGTCTACCCAGCTCTGTAGGGACATCAGGTCTACCCGAGC
The DNA here is from genome assembly GCF_020745825.1 of Agelaius phoeniceus. Taxonomy (NCBI): domain Eukaryota; kingdom Metazoa; phylum Chordata; class Aves; order Passeriformes; family Icteridae; genus Agelaius; species Agelaius phoeniceus. Next base: position 257,590 of record NW_026531026.1, on the reverse strand, counting down.
TCCGGCCAGGAACAACACGTCTACCCAGCTCTGTAGGGACATCAGGTCTACCCGAGCTCCGGCCAGGGACAACATGTCTACCCAGCTCTGTAGAGACAACTGGTCTACCTCACCTCAATAGGGGCAACAGGTCTACCCTTGTTCCGTAGGGCTAGCAGATCTCTGTGACAAAGTCCTGGGGAGAAAACACGTCTACCCCGATTCCAGCGAGACACCAGGTCTACCCCGGATTCTCTGTGACACCAGGTCTACCTCGCTCCCGCGGGACATCAGGTCGTCCTCGCCCTGGCGGGACAACAGGTCTACCCCGGCCCTGGCACGGACAACAGGTCTACCCAGGCTTCTCTGGGACATCAGGTCTACCCCAGCTCCGTCCAGGGACAACAGGTCTACCCAGCTCTGTAGGGACATCAGGTCTACCCCAGCTCCGTCCGGGAACAACAGGTCTACCCAGCTCTGTAGGGACATCAGGTCTACCCCAGCTCCGTCCAGGTACAACAGGTCTACCCAGCTCTGTAGGGACATCAGGTCTACCCCAGCTCCGTCCGGGGAAAACAGGTCTACCCAGCTCTGTAGGGACAACTGGTCTACCTCAGCTCAATAGGGACAACAGGTCTACCCTTGTTCCGTAGGGTTAGCAGACCTCTGTAACAAAGTCCTGGGGAGACAACAGGTCTACCCCGATTCCAGCGGGACAACAGGTCTACCCCGACCCCGGCCAGGGACAACAGGTCTACCCTGGCTTCGCTGGGACATCAGGCCTACCCCAGCTCCGTCCGGAGACAACAGGTCTACGATGCTCTGTAGGGACAACTGGTCTACCTCAGCTCAATAGGGGCAACAGGTCTACCCTTGTTCCGTAGGGCTAGCAGATCTCTGTCACAAAGTCCTGGAAAGACAACAGGTCTACCCCGATTCCAGCGGGACACCAGGTCTACCCCGGCTTCTCTGGGAGACCAGGTCAACCTCGCTCCAGCGGAACATCAGGTCGTCCTCGCCCTGGCGGGACAACAGGTCTACCCCGACCCTGACCAGGGACAACAGGTCTACCCGGGCTTCGCTGGGACATCAGGTCTACCCCAGCTCCGTCCGGGGACAACAGGTCTACCCAGCTCTGTAGGGACATCTGGTCTACCCCAGCTCCATCCGGGGACAACAGGTCTACCAAGCTCTGTAGGGATATCAGGTCTACCCAAGCTCCGTCGGGGGACAACAGGTCTACCCAGCTCTGTAGGGACATCAGGTCTACCCGAGCTCCGGCCAGGAACAACACGTCTACCCAGCTCTGTAGGGACATCAGGTCTACCCCGGCTCTGTCCGCGGACAACAGGTCTACCCAGCTCTGTAGAGACAACTGGTCTACCTCACCTCAATAGGGGCAACAGGTCTACCCTTGTTCCGTAGGGCTAGCAGATCTCTGTCACAAAGTCCTGCGGAGAAAACACGTCTACCCCGATTCCAGCGAGACACCAGGTCTACCCCGGCTTCTCTGGGAGACCAGGTCTACATCGCTCCAGCGGGACATCAGGTCGTCCTCGCCCTGGCGGGACAACAGGTCTACCCCGGCCCTGGCACGGACAACAGGTCTACCCAGGCTTCGCTGGGACATCAGGTCTACCCCAGCTCCGTGCGGGGACAACAGGTCTACCCAGCTCTGTAGGGATATCAGGTCTACCCGAGCTCCGGCCAGGGACAACAGGTCTACCCAGCTCTGTAGGGACATCAGGTCTACCCCAGCTCCGTCCGGGGAAAACAGGTCTACCCAGCTCTGTAGGGACAACTGGTCTACCTCAGCTCAATAGGGACAACAGGTCTACCCTTGTTCCGTAGGGTTAGCAGACCTCTGTAACAAAGTCCTGGGGAGACAACAGGTCTACCCCGATTCCAGCGGGACAACAGGTCTACCCCGGCTTCTCTGGGAGACCAGGTCTACCTCGCTCCAGCGGGACATCAGGTCGTCCGCGCCCTGGCGGGACAACAGGTCTACCCCGACCCCGGCCAGGGACAACAGGTCTACCCTGGCTTCGCTGGGACATCAGGTCTACCCCAGCTCCGTCCGGAGACAACAGGTCTACCATGCTCTGTAGGGACAACTGGTCTACCTCAGCTCAATAGGGGCAACAGGTCTACCCTTGTTCCGTAGGGCTAGCAGATCTCTGTCACAAAGTCCTGGAAAGAAAACAGGTCTACCCCGTTTTCAGCTGGACAACAGGTCTACTCCGTCTTCTCTGGGACACCAGGTATACCTCGCTCCAGCGGGACATCAGGTCGTCCTCGCCCTGGCGGGACAACAGGTCTACCCCGGCCCTGGCCAGGGACAACAGGTCTACCCTGGCTTCGCTGGGACATCAGGTCTACCCCAGCTCCGTCCGGAGACAACAGGTCTACCCAGCTCTGTAGGGACAACTGGTCTACCTAAGCTCAATCGGGACAACAGGTCTACCCTTGTTCCGTAGGGCTAGCAGATCTCTGTCAAAAAGTCCTGGCGAGACAACACGTCTACCCCGTTTTCAGCGGGACACCAGGTCTACCCCGGCTTCTCTGGGAGACCAGGTCTACCTCGCTCCAGCGGAACATCAGGTCGTCCTCGCCCTGGCGGGACAACAGGTCTACCCCGACCCTGGCCAGGGACAACAGGTCTACCCTGGCTTCGCTGGGACATCAGGTCTACCACAGCTCCGTCCGGGGACAATTGGTCTACCCAGCTCTGTAGGGATATCAGGTCTACCCAAGCTCCGTCGGGGGACAACAGGTCTACCCAGCTCTGTAGGGACATCAGGTCTACCCCAGCTCAATAGGGACAACAGGTCTACCCTTATATCGTAGGGCTAGCAGATCTCTGTCACAAAGTCCTGGGGAGACAACAGGTCTACCCCGATTCCAGGGGGACACCAGGTCTACCCCAGCTTCTCTGGGAGACCAGGTCTACCTCGCTCCAGCGGGACATCAGGTCGTCCTCACCCTGGCGGCACACCAGGTCTACCCCGGCCCTGGCACGGACAACAGGTCTACCCAGGCTTCGCTGGGACATCAGGTCTACCCCGCCTCCGGCCAGGGACAACAGGTCTACCCAGCTCTGTAGGGACATCAGGTCTACCCCAGCTCCGTCCGGGGACAACAGGTCTACCCAGCTCTGTAGGGACATCAGGTCTACCCGAGCTCCGGCCAGGGACAACAGGTCTACCCAGCTCTGTAGGGACAACTGGTCTACCTCAGCTCAATAGGGGCAACAGGTCTACCCTTGTTCCGTAGGGCTAGCAGATCTCTGTCACAAAGTCCTGGAAAGACAACAGGTCTACCCCGATTCCAGCGGGACACCAGGTCTACCCCGGCTTCTCTGGGAGACCAGGTCTACATCGCTCCAGCGGGACATCAGGTCGTCCTCGCCCTGGCGGGACAACAGGTCTACCCCGACCCTGGCCAGGGACAACAGGTCTACCCGGGCTTCGCTGGGACATCAGGTCTACCCCAGCTCCGTGCGGGGACAACAGGTCTACCCAGCTCTGTAGGGACATCAGGTCTACCCCAGCTCCGTCCGGGGACAACAGGTCTACCCAGCTCTGTAGGGATATCAGGTCTACCCAAGCTCCGTCGGGGGACAACAGGTCTACCCAGCTCTGTAGGGACATCAGGTCTACCCGAGCTCCGGCCAGGAACAACACGTCTACCCAGCTCTGTAGGGACATCAGGTCTACCCGAGCTCCGGCCAGGGACAACAGGTCTACCCAGCTCTGTAGGGACAACTGGTCTACCTCAGCTCAATAGGGGCAACAGGTCTACCCTTGTTCCGTAGGGCTAGCAGATCTCTGTGACAAAGTCCTGGGGAGAAAACACGTCTACCCCGATTCCAGCGAGACACCAGGTCTACCCCGGATTCTCTGTGACACCAGGTCTACCTCGCTCCCGCGGGACATCAGGTCGTCCTCGCCCTGGCGGGACAACAGGTCTACCCCGGCCCTGGCACGGACAACAGGTCTACCCAGGCTTCGCTGGGACATCAGGTCTACCCCAGCTCCGTCCAGGGACAACAGGTCTACCCAGCTCTGTAGGGACATCAGGTCTACCCCAGCTCCGTCCGGGAACAACAGGTCTACCCAGCTCTGTAGGGACATCAGGTCTACCCCAGCTCCGTCCAGGTACAACAGGTCTACCCAGCTCTGTAGGGACATCAGGTCTACCCCAGCTCCGTCCGGGGAAAACAGGTCTACCCAGCTCTGTAGGGACAACTGGTCTACCTCAGCTCAATAGGGACAACAGGTCTACCCTTGTTCCGTAGGGTTAGCAGACCTCTGTAACAAAGTCCTGGGGAGACAACAGGTCTACCCCGATTCCAGCGGGACAACAGGTCTACCCCGACCCCGGCCAGGGACAACAGGTCTACCCTGGCTTCGCTGGGACATCAGGCCTACCCCAGCTCCGTCCGGAGACAACAGGTCTACCATGCTCTGTAGGGACAACTGGTCTACCTCAGCTCAATAGGGGCAACAGGTCTACCCTTGTTCCGTAGGGCTAGCAGATCTCTGTCACAAAGTCCTGGAAAGACAACAGGTCTACCCCGATTCCAGCGGGACACCAGGTCTACCCCGGCTTCTCTGGGAGACCAGGTCAACCTCGCTCCAGCGGAACATCAGGTCGTCCTCGCCCTGGCGGGACAACAGGTCTACCCCGACCCTGACCAGGGACAACAGGTCTACCCGGGCTTCGCTGGGACATCAGGTCTACCCCAGCTCCGTCCGGGGACAACAGGTCTACCCAGCTCTGTAGGGACATCAGGTCTACCCCAGCTCCATCCGGGGACAACAGGTCTACCAAGCTCTGTAGGGATATCAGGTCTACCCAAGCTCCGTCGGGGGACAACAGGTCTACCCAGCTCTGTAGGGACATCAGGTCTACCCGAGCTCCGGCCAGGAACAACACGTCTACCCAGCTCTGTAGGGACATCAGGTCTACCCCGGCTCTGTCCGCGGACAACAGGTCTACCCAGCTCTGTAGAGACAACTGGTCTACCTCACCTCAATAGGGGCAACAGGTCTACCCTTGTTCCGTAGGGCTAGCAGATCTCTGTCACAAAGTCCTGCGGAGAAAACACGTCTACCCCGATTCCAGCGAGACACCTGGTCTACCCCGGCTTCTCTGGGAGACCAGGTCTACATCGCTCCAGCGGGACATCAGGTCGTCCTCGCCCTGGCGGGACAACAGGTCTACCCCGGCCCTGGCACGGACAACAGGTCTACCCAGGCTTCGCTGGGACATCAGGTCTACCCCAGCTCCGTGCGGGGACAACAGGTCTACCCAGCTCTGTAGGGATATCAGGTCTACCCGAGCTCCGGCCAGGGACAACAGGTCTACCCAGCTCTGTAGGGACATCAGGTCTACCCCAGCTCCGTCCAGGTACAACAGGTCTACCCAGCTCTGTAGGGACATCAGGTCTACCCCAGCTCCGTCCGGGGAAAACAGGTCTACCCAGCTCTGTAGGGACAACTGGTCTACCTCAGCTCAATAGGGACAACAGGTCTACCCTTGTTCCGTAGGGTTAGCAGACCTCTGTAACAAAGTCCTGGGGAGACAACAGGTCTACCCCGATTCCAGCGGGACAACAGGTCTACCCCGACCCCGGCCAGGGACAACAGGTCTACCCTGGCTTCGCTGGGACATCAGGCCTACCCCAGCTCCGTCCGGAGACAACAGGTCTACGATGCTCTGTAGGGACAACTGGTCTACCTCAGCTCAATAGGGGCAACAGGTCTACCCTTGTTCCGTAGGGCTAGCAGATCTCTGTCACAAAGTCCTGGAAAGACAACAGGTCTACCCCGATTCCAGCGGGACACCAGGTCTACCCCGGCTTCTCTGGGAGACCAGGTCAACCTCGCTCCAGCGGAACATCAGGTCGTCCTCGCCCTGGCGGGACAACAGGTCTACCCCGACCCTGACCAGGGACAACAGGTCTACCCGGGCTTCGCTGGGACATCAGGTCTACCCCAGCTCCGTCCGGGGACAACAGGTCTACCCAGCTCTGTAGGGACATCAGGTCTACCCCAGCTCCATCCGGGGACAACAGGTCTACCAAGCTCTGTAGGGATATCAGGTCTACCCAAGCTCCGTCGGGGGACAACAGGTCTACCCAGCTCTGTAGGGACATCAGGTCTACCCGAGCTCCGGCCAGGAACAACACGTCTACCCAGCTCTGTAGGGACATCAGGTCTACCCCGGCTCTGTCCGCGGACAACAGGTCTACCCAGCTCTGTAGAGACAACTGGTCTACCTCACCTCAATAGGGGCAACAGGTCTACCCTTGTTCCGTAGGGCTAGCAGATCTCTGTCACAAAGTCCTGCGGAGAAAACACGTCTACCCCGATTCCAGCGAGACACCAGGTCTACCCCGGCTTCTCTGGGAGACCAGGTCTACATCGCTCCAGCGGGACATCAGGTCGTCCTCGCCCTGGCGGGACAACAGGTCTACCCCGGCCCTGGCACGGACAACAGGTCTACCCAGGCTTCGCTGGGACATCAGGTCTACCCCAGCTCCGTGCGGGGACAACAGGTCTACCCAGCTCTGTAGGGATATCAGGTCTACCCGAGCTCCGGCCAGGGACAACAGGTCTACCCAGCTCTGTAGGGACATCAGGTCTACCCCAGCTCCGTCCGGGGAAAACAGGTCTACCCAGCTCTGTAGGGACAACTGGTCTACCTCAGCTCAATAGGGACAACAGGTCTACCCTTGTTCCGTAGGGTTAGCAGACCTCTGTAACAAAGTCCTGGGGAGACAACAGGTCTACCCCGATTCCAGCGGGACAACAGGTCTACCCCGGCTTCTCTGGGAGACCAGGTCTACCTCGCTCCAGCGGGACATCAGGTCGTCCGCGCCCTGGCGGGACAACAGGTCTACCCCGACCCCGGCCAGGGACAACAGGTCTACCCTGGCTTCGCTGGGACATCAGGTCTACCCCAGCTCCGTCCGGAGACAACAGGTCTACCATGCTCTGTAGGGACAATTGGTCTACCTCAGCTCAATAGGGGCAACAGGTCTACCCTTGTTCCGTAGGGCTAGCAGATCTCTGTCACAAAGTCCTGGAAAGAAAACAGGTCTACCCCGTTTTCAGCTGGACAACAGGTCTACTCCGTCTTCTCTGGGACACCAGGTATACCTCGCTCCAGCGGGACATCAGGTCGTCCTCGCCCTGGCGGGACAACAGGTCTACCCCGGCCCTGGCCAGGGACAACAGGTCTACCCTGGCTTCGCTGGGACATCAGGTCTACCCCAGCTCCGTCCGGAGACAACAGGTCTACCCAGCTCTGTAGGGACAACTGGTCTACCTAAGCTCAATCGGGACAACAGGTCTACCCTTGTTCCGTAGGGCTAGCAGATCTCTGTCAAAAAGTCCTGGCGAGACAACACGTCTACCCCGTTTTCAGCGGGACACCAGGTCTACCCCGGCTTCTCTGGGAGACCAGGTCTACCTCGCTCCAGCGGAACATCAGGTCGTCCTCGCCCTGGCGGGACAACAGGTCTACCCCGACCCTGGCCAGGGACAACAGGTCTACCCTGGCTTCGCTGGGACATCAGGTCTACCACAGCTCCGTCCGGGGACAATTGGTCTACCCAGCTCTGTAGGGATATCAGGTCTACCCAAGCTCCGTCGGGGGACAACAGGTCTACCCAGCTCTGTAGGGACATCAGGTCTACCCCAGCTCAATAGGGACAACAGGTCTACCCTTATATCGTAGGGCTAGCAGATCTCTGTCACAAAGTCCTGGGGAGACAACAGGTCTACCCCGATTCCAGGGGGACACCAGGTCTACCCCAGCTTCTCTGGGAGACCAGGTCTACCTCGCTCCAGCGGGACATCAGGTCGTCCTCACCCTGGCGGCACACCAGGTCTACCCCGGCCCTGGCACGGACAACAGGTCTACCCAGGCTTCGCTGGGACATCAGGTCTACCCCGCCTCCGGCCAGGGACAACAGGTCTACCCAGCTCTGTAGGGACATCAGGTCTACCCCAGCTCCGTCCGGGGACAACAGGTCTACCCAGCTCTGTAGGGACATCAGGTCTACCCGAGCTCCGGCCAGGGACAACAGGTCTACCCAGCTCTGTAGGGACAACTGGTCTACCTCAGCTCAATAGGGGCAACAGGTCTACCCTTGTTCCGTAGGGCTAGCAGATCTCTGTCACAAAGTCCTGGAAAGACAACAGGTCTACCCCGATTCCAGCGGGACACCAGGTCTACCCCGGCTTCTCTGGGAGACCAGGTCTACATCGCTCCAGCGGGACATCAGGTCGTCCTCGCCCTGGCGGGACAACAGGTCTACCCCGACCCTGGCCAGGGACAACAGGTCTACCCGGGCTTCGCTGGGACATCAGGTCTACCCCAGCTCCGTGCGGGGACAACAGGTCTACCCAGCTCTGTAGGGACATCAGGTCTACCCCAGCTCCGTCCGGGGACAACAGGTCTACCCAGCTCTGTAGGGATATCAGGTCTACCCAAGCTCCGTCGGGGGACAACAGGTCTACCCAGCTCTGTAGGGACATCAGGTCTACCCGAGCTCCGGCCAGGAACAACACGTCTACCCAGCTCTGTAGGGACATCAGGTCTACCCGAGCTCCGGCCAGGGACAACAGGTCTACCCAGCTCTGTAGGGACAACTGGTCTACCTCAGCTCAATAGGGGCAACAGGTCTACCCTTGTTCCGTAGGGCTAGCAGATCTCTGTGACAAAGTCCTGGGGAGAAAACACGTCTACCCCGATTCCAGCGAGACACCAGGTCTACCCCGGATTCTCTGTGACACCAGGTCTACCTCGCTCCCGCGGGACATCAGGTCGTCCTCGCCCTCGCGGGACAACAGGTCTACCCCGGCCCTGGCACGGACAACAGGTCTACCCAGGCTTCGCTGGGACATCAGGTCTACCCCAGCTCCGTCCAGGGACAACAGGTCTACCCAGCTCTGTAGGGACATCAGGTCTACCCCAGCTCCGTCCGGGAACAACAGGTCTACCCAGCTCTGTAGGGACATCAGGTCTACCCCAGCTCCGTCCAGGTACAACAGGTCTACCCAGCTCTGTAGGGACATCAGGTCTACCCCAGCTCCGTCCGGGGAAAACAGGTCTACCCAGCTCTGTAGGGACAACTGGTCTACCTCAGCTCAATAGGGACAACAGGTCTACCCTTGTTCCGTAGGGTTAGCAGACCTCTGTAACAAAGTCCTGGGGAGACAACAGGTCTACCCCGATTCCAGCGGGACAACAGGTCTACCCCGACCCCGGCCAGGGACAACAGGTCTACCCTGGCTTCGCTGGGACATCAGGCCTACCCCAGCTCCGTCCGGAGACAACAGGTCTACGATGCTCTGTAGGGACAACTGGTCTACCTCAGCTCAATAGGGGCAACAGGTCTACCCTTGTTCCGTAGGGCTAGCAGATCTCTGTCACAAAGTCCTGGAAAGACAACAGGTCTACCCCGATTCCAGCGGGACACCAGGTCTACCCCGGCTTCTCTGGGAGACCAGGTCAACCTCGCTCCAGCGGAACATCAGGTCGTCCTCGCCCTGGCGGGACAACAGGTCTACCCCGACCCTGACCAGGGACAACAGGTCTACCCGGGCTTCGCTGGGACATCAGGTCTACCCCAGCTCCGTCCGGGGAAAACAGGTCTACCCAGCTCTGTAGGGACAACTGGTCTACCTCAGCTCAATAGGGACAACAGGTCTACCCTTGTTCCGTAGGGTTAGCAGACCTCTGTAACAAAGTCCTGGGGAGACAACAGGTCTACCCCGATTCCAGCGGGACAACAGGTCTACCCCGACCCCGGCCAGGGACAACAGGTCTACCCTGGCTTCGCTGGGACATCAGGCCTACCCCAGCTCCGTCCGGAGACAACAGGTCTACGATGCTCTGTAGGGACAACTGGTCTACCTCAGCTCAATAGGGGCAACAGGTCTACCCTTGTTCCGTAGGGCTAGCAGATCTCTGTCACAAAGTCCTGGAAAGACAACAGGTCTACCCCGATTCCAGCGGGACACCAGGTCTACCCCGGCTTCTCTGGGAGACCAGGTCAACCTCGCTCCAGCGGAACATCAGGTCGTCCTCGCCCTGGCGGGACAACAGGTCTACCCCGACCCTGACCAGGGACAACAGGTCTACCCGGGCTTCGCTGGGACATCAGGTCTACCCCAGCTCCGTCCGGGGACAACAGGTCTACCCAGCTCTGTAGGGACATCAGGTCTACCCCAGCTCCATCCGGGGACAACAGGTCTACCAAGCTCTGTAGGGATATCAGGTCTACCCAAGCTCCGTCGGGGGACAACAGGTCTACCCAGCTCTGTAGGGACATCAGGTCTACCCGAGCTCCGGCCAGGAACAACACGTCTACCCAGCTCTGTAGGGACATCAGGTCTACCCCGGCTCTGTCCGCGGACAACAGGTCTACCCAGCTCTGTAGAGACAACTGGTCTACCTCACCTCAATAGGGGCAACAGGTCTACCCTTGTTCCGTAGGGCTAGCAGATCTCTGTGACAAAGTCCTGGGGAGAAAACACGTCTACCCCGATTCCAGCGAGACACCAGGTCTACCCCGGCTTCTCTGGGAGACCAGGTCTACATCGCTCCAGCGGGACATCAGGTCGTCCTCGCCCTGGCGGGACAACAGGTCTACCCCGGCCCTGGCACGGACAACAGGTCTACCCAGGCTTCGCTGGGACATCAGGTCTACCCCAGCTCCGTGCGGGGACAACAGGTCTACCCAGCTCTGTAGGGATATCAGGTCTACCCGAGCTCCGGCCAGGGACAACAGGTCTACCCAGCTCTGTAGGGACATCAGGTCTACCCCAGCTCCGTCCGGGGAAAACAGGTCTACCCAGCTCTGTAGGGACAACTGGTCTACCTCAGCTCAATAGGGACAACAGGTCTACCCTTGTTCCGTAGGGTTAGCAGACCTCTGTAACAAAGTCCTGGGGAGACAACAGGTCTACCCCGATTCCAGCGGGACAACAGGTCTACCCCGGCTTCTCTGGGAGACCAGGTCTACCTCGCTCCAGCGGGACATCAGGTCGTCCGCGCCCTGGCGGGACAACAGGTCTACCCCGACCCCGGCCAGGGACAACAGGTCTACCCTGGCTTCGCTGGGACATCAGGTCTACCCCAGCTCCGTCCGGAGACAACAGGTCTACCATGCTCTGTAGGGACAACTGGTCTACCTCAGCTCAATAGGGGCAACAGGTCTACCCTTGTTCCGTAGGGCTAGCAGATCTCTGTCACAAAGTCCTGGAAAGAAAACAGGTCTACCCCGTTTTCAGCTGGACAACAGGTCTACTCCGTCTTCTCTGGGACACCAGGTATACCTCGCTCCAGCGGGACATCAGGTCGTCCTCGCCCTGGCGGGACAACAGGTCTACCCCGGCCCTGGCCAGGGACAACAGGTCTACCCTGGCTTCGCTGGGACATCAGGTCTACCCCAGCTCCGTCCGGAGACAACAGGTCTACCCAGCTCTGTAGGGACAACTGGTCTACCTAAGCTCAATCGGGACAACAGGTCTACCCTTGTTCCGTAGGGCTAGCAGATCTCTGTCAAAAAGTCCTGGCGAGACAACACGTCTACCCCGTTTTCAGCGGGACACCAGGTCTACCCCGGCTTCTCTGGGAGACCAGGTCTACCTCGCTCCAGCGGAACATCAGGTCGTCCTCGCCCTGGCGGGACAACAGGTCTACCCCGACCCTGGCCAGGGACAACAGGTCTACCCTGGCTTCGCTGGGACATCAGGTCTACCACAGCTCCGTCCGGGGACAATTGGTCTACCCAGCTCTGTAGGGATATCAGGTCTACCCAAGCTCCGTCGGGGGACAACAGGTCTACCCAGCTCTGTAGGGACATCAGGTCTACCCCAGCTCAATAGGGACAACAGGTCTACCCTTATATCGTAGGGCTAGCAGATCTCTGTCACAAAGTCCTGGGGAGACAACAGGTCTACCCCGATTCCAGGGGGACACCAGGTCTACCCCAGCTTCTCTGGGAGACCAGGTCTACCTCGCTCCAGCGGGACATCAGGTCGTCCTCACCCTGGCGGCACACCAGGTCTACCCCGGCCCTGGCACGGACAACAGGTCTACCCAGGCTTCGCTGGGACATCAGGTCTACCCCGCCTCCGGCCAGGGACAACAGGTCTACCCAGCTCTGTAGGGACATCAGGTCTACCCCAGCTCCGTCCGGGGACAACAGGTCTACCCAGCTCTGTAGGGACATCAGGTCTACCCGAGCTCCGGCCAGGGACAACAGGTCTACCCAGCTCTGTAGGGACAACTGGTCTACCTCAGCTCAATAGGGGCAACAGGTCTACCCTTGTTCCGTAGGGCTAGCAGATCTCTGTCACAAAGTCCTGGAAAGACAACAGGTCTACCCCGATTCCAGCGGGACACCAGGTCTACCCCGGCTTCTCTGGGAGACCAGGTCTACATCGCTCCAGCGGGACATCAGGTCGTCCTCGCCCTGGCGGGACAACAGGTCTACCCCGACCCTGGCCAGGGACAACAGGTCTACCCGGGCTTCGCTGGGACATCAGGTCTACCCCAGCTCCGTGCGGGGACAACAGGTCTACCCAGCTCTGTAGGGACATCAGGTCTACCCCAGCTCCGTCCGGGGACAACAGGTCTACCCAGCTCTGTAGGGATATCAGGTCTACCCAAGCTCCGTCGGGGGACAACAGGTCTACCCAGCTCTGTAGGGACATCAGGTCTACCCGAGCTCCGGCCAGGAACAACACGTCTACCCAGCTCTGTAGGGACATCAGGTCTACCCGAGCTCCGGCCAGGGACAACAGGTCTACCCAGCTCTGTAGGGACAACTGGTCTACCTCAGCTCAATAGGGGCAACAGGTCTACCCTTGTTCCGTAGGGCTAGCAGATCTCTGTGACAAAGTCCTGGGGAGAAAACACGTCTACCCCGATTCCAGCGAGACACCAGGTCTACCCCGGATTCTCTGTGACACCAGGTCTACCTCGCTCCCGCGGGACATCAGGTCGTCCTCGCCCTGGCGGGACAACAGGTCTACCCCGGCCCTGGCACGGACAACAGGTCTACCCAGGCTTCGCTGGGACATCAGGTCTACCCCAGCTCCGTGCGGGGACAACAGGTCTACCCAGCTCTGAAGGGACATCAGGTCTACCCCAGCTCCGTCCGGGAACAACAGGTCTACCCAGCTCTGTAGGGACATCAGGTCTACCCCAGCTCCGTCCAGGTACAACAGGTCTACCCAGCTCTGTAGGGACATCAGGTCTACCCCAGCTCCGTCCGGGGAAAACAGGTCTACCCAGCTCTGTAGGGACAACTGGTCTACCTCAGCTCAATAGGGACAACAGGTCTACCCTTGTTCCGTAGGGTTAGCAGACCTCTGTAACAAAGTCCTGGGGAGACAACAGGTCTACCCCGATTCCAGCGGGACAACAGGTCTACCCCGACCCCGGCCAGGGACAACAGGTCTACCCTGGCTTCGCTGGGACATCAGGCCTACCCCAGCTCCGTCCGGAGACAACAGGTCTACCATGCTCTGTAGGGACAACTGGTCTACCTCAGCTCAATAGGGGCAACAGGTCTACCCTTGTTCCGTAGGGCTAGCAGATCTCTGTCACAAAGTCCTGGAAAGACAACAGGTCTACCCCGATTCCAGCGGGACACCAGGTCTACCCCGGCTTCTCTGGGAGACCAGGTCAACCTCGCTCCAGCGGAACATCAGGTCGTCCTCGCCCTGGCGGGACAACAGGTCTACCCCGACCCTGACCAGGGACAACAGGTCTACCCGGGCTTCGCTGGGACATCAGGTCTACCCCAGCTCCGTCCGGGGACAACAGGTCTACCCAGCTCTGTAGGGACATCAGGTCTACCCCAGCTCCATCCGGGGACAACAGGTCTACCAAGCTCTGTAGGGATATCAGGTCTACCCAAGCTCCGTCGGGGGACAACAGGTCTACCCAGCTCTGTAGGGACATCAGGTCTACCCGAGCTCCGGCCAGGAACAACACGTCTACCCAGCTCTGTAGGGACATCAGGTCTACCCCGGCTCTGTCCGCGGACAACAGGTCTACCCAGCTCTGTAGAGACAACTGGTCTACCTCACCTCAATAGGGGCAACAGGTCTACCCTTGTTCCGTAGGGCTAGCAGATCTCTGTCACAAAGTCCTGCGGAGAAAACACGTCTACCCCGATTCCAGCGAGACACCAGGTCTACCCCGGCTTCTCTGGGAGACCAGGTCTACATCGCTCCAGCGGGACATCAGGTCGTCCTCGCCCTGGCGGGACAACAGGTCTACCCCGGCCCTGGCACGGACAACAGGTCTACCCAGGCTTCGCTGGGACATCAGGTCTACCCCAGCTCCGTGCGGGGACAACAGGTCTACCCAGCTCTGTAGGGACATCAGGTCTACCCCAGCTCAATAGGGACAACAGGTCTACCCTTATATCGTAGGGCTAGCAGATCTCTGTCACAAAGTCCTGGGGAGACAACAGGTCTACCCCGATTCCAGGGGGACACCAGGTCTACCCCAGCTTCTCTGGGAGACCAGGTCTACCTCGCTCCAGCGGGACATCAGGTCGTCCTCACCCTGGCGGCACACCAGGTCTACCCCGGCCCTGGCACGGACAACAGGTCTACCCAGGCTTCGCTGGGACATCAGGTCTACCCCGCCTCCGGCCAGGGACAACAGGTCTACCCAGCTCTGTAGGGACATCAGGTCTACCCCAGCTCCGTCCGGGGACAACAGGTCTACCCAGCTCTGTAGGGACATCAGGTCTACCCGAGCTCCGGCCAGGGACAACAGGTCTACCCAGCTCTGTAGGGACAACTGGTCTACCTCAGCTCAATAGGGGCAACAGGTCTACCCTTGTTCCGTAGGGCTAGCAGATCTCTGTCACAAAGTCCTGGAAAGACAACAGGTCTACCCCGATTCCAGCGGGACACCAGGTCTACCCCGGCTTCTCTGGGAGACCAGGTCTACATCGCTCCAGCGGGACATCAGGTCGTCCTCGCCCTGGCGGGACAACAGGTCTACCCCGGCCCTGGCCAGGGACAACAGGTCTACCCTGGCTTCGCTGGGACATCAGGTCTACCCCAGCTCCGTCCGGAGACAACAGGTCTACCCAGCTCTGTAGGGACAACTGGTCTACCTAAGCTCAATCGGGACAACAGGTCTACCCTTGTTCCGTAGGGCTAGCAGATCTCTGTCAAAAAGTCCTGGCGAGACAACACGTCTACCCCGTTTTCAGCGGGACACCAGGTCTACCCCGGTATCTCTGGGAGACCAGGTCTACCTCGCTCCAGCGGAACATCAGGTCGTCCTCGCCCTGGCGGGACAACAGGTCTACCCCGACCCTGGCCAGGGACAACAGGTCTACCCTGGCTTCGCTGGGACATCAGGTCTACCACAGCTCCGTCCGGGGACAATTGGTCTACCCAGCTCTGTAGGGATATCAGGTCTACCCAAGCTCCGTCGGGGGACAACAGGTCTACCCAGCTCTGTAGGGACATCAGGTCTACCCCAGCTCAATAGGGACAACAGGTCTACCCTTATATCGTAGGGCTAGCAGATCTCTGTCACAAAGTCCTGGGGAGACAACAGGTCTACCCCGATTCCAGGGGGACACCAGGTCTACCCCAGCTTCTCTGGGAGACCAGGTCTACCTCGCTCCAGCGGGACATCAGGTCGTCCTCACCCTGGCGGCACACCAGGTCTACCCCGGCCCTGGCACGGACAACAGGTCTACCCAGGCTTCGCTGGGACATCAGGTCTACCCCGCCTCCGGCCAGGGACAACAGGTCTACCCAGCTCTGTAGGGACATCAGGTCTACCCCAGCTCCGTCCGGGGACAACAGGTCTACCCAGCTCTGTAGGGACATCAGGTCTACCCGAGCTCCGGCCAGGGACAACAGGTCTACCCAGCTCTGTAGGGACAACTGGTCTACCTCAGCTCAATAGGGGCAACAGGTCTACCCTTGTTCCGTAGGGCTAGCAGATCTCTGTCACAAAGTCCTGGAAAGACAACAGGTCTACCCCGATTCCAGCAGGACACCAGGTCTACCCCGGCTTCTCTGGGAGACCAGGTCTACATCGCTCCAGCGGGACATCAGGTCGTCCTCGCCCTGGCGGGACAACAGGTCTACCCCGGCCCTGGCCAGGGACAACAGGTCTACCCGGGCTTCGCTGGGACATCAGGTCTACCCCAGCTCCGTGCGGGGACAACAGGTCTACCCAGCTCTGTAGGGACATCAGGTCTACCCCAGCTCCGTCCGGGGACAACAGGTCTACCCAGCTCTGTAGGGATATCAGGTCTACCCAAGCTCCGTCGGGGGACAACAGGTCTACCCAGCTCTGTAGGGACATCAGGTCTACCCGAGCTCCGGCCAGGAACAACACGTCTACCCAGCTCTGTAGGGACATCAGGTCTACCCGAGCTCCGGCCAGGGACAACAGGTCTACCCAGCTCTGTAGGGACAACTGGTCTACCTCAGCTCAATAGGGGCAACAGGTCTACCCTTGTTCCGTAGGGCTAGCAGATCTCTGTCACAAAGTCCTGGGGAGAAAACACGTCTACCCCGATTCCAGCGAGACACCAGGTCTACCCCGGATTCTCTGTGACACCAGGTCTACCTCGCTCCCGCGGGACATCAGGTCGTCCTCGCCCTGGCGGGACAACAGGTCTACCCCGGCCCTGGCACGGACAACAGGTCTACCCAGGCTTCGCTGGGACATCAGGTCTACCCCAGCTCCGTCCAGGGACAACAGGTCTACCCAGCTCTGTAGGGAGATCAGGTCTACCCCAGCTCCGTCCGGGAACAACAGGTCTACCCAGCTCTGTAGGGACATCAGGTCTACCCCAGCTCCGTCCAGGTACAACAGGTCTACCCAGCTCTGTAGGGACATCAGGTCTACCCCAGCTCCGTCCGGGGAAAACAGGTCTACCCAGCTCTGTAGGGACAACTGGTCTACCTCAGCTCAATAGGGACAACAGGTCTACCCTTGTTCCGTAGGGTTAGCAGACCTCTGTAACAAAGTCCTGGGGAGACAACAGGTCTACCCCGATTCCAGCGGGACAACAGGTCTACCCCGACCCCGGCCAGGGACAACAGGTCTACCCTGGCTTCGCTGGGACATCAGGCCTACCCCAGCTCCGTCCGGAGACAACAGGTCTACGATGCTCTGTAGGGACAACTGGTCTACCTCAGCTCAATAGGGGCAACAGGTCTACCCTTGTTCCGTAGGGCTAGCAGATCTCTGTCACAAAGTCCTGGAAAGACAACAGGTCTACCCCGATTCCAGCGGGACACCAGGTCTACCCCGGCTTCTCTGGGAGACCAGGTCAACCTCGCTCCAGCGGAACATCAGGTCGTCCTCGCCCTGGCGGGACAACAGGTCTACCCCGACCCTGACCAGGGACAACAGGTCTACCCGGGCTTCGCTGGGACATCAGGTCTACCCCAGCTCCGTCCGGGGACAACAGGTCTACCCAGCTCTGTAGGGACATCAGGTCTACCCCAGCTCCATCCGGGGACAACAGGTCTACCAAGCTCTGTAGGGATATCAGGTCTACCCAAGCTCCGTCGGGGGACAACAGGTCTACCCAGCTCTGTAGGGACATCAGGTCTACCCGAGCTCCGGCCAGGAACAACACGTCTACCCAGCTCTGTAGGGACATCAGGTCTACCCCGGCTCTGTCCGCGGACAACAGGTCTACCCAGCTCTGTAGAGACAACTGGTCTACCTCACCTCAATAGGGGCAACAGGTCTACCCTTGTTCCGTAGGGCTAGCAGATCTCTGTCACAAAGTCCTGCGGAGAAAACACGTCTACCCCGATTCCAGCGAGACACCAGGTCTACCCCGGCTTCTCTGGGAGACCAGGTCTACATCGCTCCAGCGGGACATCAGGTCGTCCTCGCCCTGGCGGGACAACAGGTCTACCCCGGCCCTGGCACGGACAACAGGTCTACCCAGGCTTCGCTGGGACATCAGGTCTACCCCAGCTCCGTGCGGGGACAACAGGTCTACCCAGCTCTGTAGGGATATCAGGTCTACCCGAGCTCCGGCCAGGGACAACAGGTCTACCCAGCTCTGTAGGGACATCAGGTCTACCCCAGCTCCGTCCGGGGAAAACAGGTCTACCCAGCTCTGTAGGGACAACTGGTCTACCTCAGCTCAATAGGGACAACAGGTCTACCCTTGTTCCGTAGGGTTAGCAGACCTCTGTAACAAAGTCCTGGGGAGACAACAGGTCTACCCCGATTCCAGCGGGACAACAGGTCTACCCCGGCTTCTCTGGGAGACCAGGTCTACCTCGCTCCAGCGGGACATCAGGTCGTCCGCGCCCTGGCGGGACAACAGGTCTACCCCGACCCCGGCCAGGGACAACAGGTCTACCCTGGCTTCGCTGGGACATCAGGTCTACCCCAGCTCCGTCCGGA
Organism: Agelaius phoeniceus; assembly: GCF_020745825.1. Taxonomy (NCBI): domain Eukaryota; kingdom Metazoa; phylum Chordata; class Aves; order Passeriformes; family Icteridae; genus Agelaius; species Agelaius phoeniceus. The sequence continues at coordinate 239,155 of NW_026531026.1, read as the reverse complement.
GACAACAGGTCTACCATGCTCTGTAGGGACAATTGGTCTACCTCAGCTCAATAGGGGCAACAGGTCTACCCTTGTTCCGTAGGGCTAGCAGATCTCTGTCACAAAGTCCTGGAAAGAAAACAGGTCTACCCCGTTTTCAGCTGGACAACAGGTCTACTCCGTCTTCTCTGGGACACCAGGTATACCTCGCTCCAGCGGGACATCAGGTCGTCCTCGCCCTGGCGGGACAACAGGTCTACCCCGGCCCTGGCCAGGGACAACAGGTCTACCCTGGCTTCGCTGGGACATCAGGTCTACCCCAGCTCCGTCCGGAGACAACAGGTCTACCCAGCTCTGTAGGGACAACTGGTCTACCTAAGCTCAATCGGGACAACAGGTCTACCCTTGTTCCGTAGGGCTAGCAGATCTCTGTCAAAAAGTCCTGGCGAGACAACACGTCTACCCCGTTTTCAGCGGGACACCAGGTCTACCCCGGCTTCTCTGGGAGACCAGGTCTACCTCGCTCCAGCGGAACATCAGGTCGTCCTCGCCCTGGCGGGACAACAGGTCTACCCCGACCCTGGCCAGGGACAACAGGTCTACCCTGGCTTCGCTGGGACATCAGGTCTACCACAGCTCCGTCCGGGGACAATTGGTCTACCCAGCTCTGTAGGGATATCAGGTCTACCCAAGCTCCGTCGGGGGACAACAGGTCTACCCAGCTCTGTAGGGACATCAGGTCTACCCCAGCTCAATAGGGACAACAGGTCTACCCTTATATCGTAGGGCTAGCAGATCTCTGTCACAAAGTCCTGGGGAGACAACAGGTCTACCCCGATTCCAGGGGGACACCAGGTCTACCCCAGCTTCTCTGGGAGACCAGGTCTACCTCGCTCCAGCGGGACATCAGGTCGTCCTCACCCTGGCGGCACACCAGGTCTACCCCGGCCCTGGCACGGACAACAGGTCTACCCAGGCTTCGCTGGGACATCAGGTCTACCCCGCCTCCGGCCAGGGACAACAGGTCTACCCAGCTCTGTAGGGACATCAGGTCTACCCCAGCTCCGTCCGGGGACAACAGGTCTACCCAGCTCTGTAGGGACATCAGGTCTACCCGAGCTCCGGCCAGGGACAACAGGTCTACCCAGCTCTGTAGGGACAACTGGTCTACCTCAGCTCAATAGGGGCAACAGGTCTACCCTTGTTCCGTAGGGCTAGCAGATCTCTGTCACAAAGTCCTGCGGAGAAAACACGTCTACCCCGATTCCAGCGGGACACCAGGTCTACCCCGGCTTCTCTGGGAGACCAGGTCTACATCGCTCCAGCGGGACATCAGGTCGTCCTCGCCCTGGCGGGACAACAGGTCTACCCCGGCCCTGGCCAGGGACAACAGGTCTACCCTGGCTTCGCTGGGACATCAGGTCTACCCCAGCTCCGTCCGGAGACAACAGGTCTACCCAGCTCTGTAGGGACAACTGGTCTACCTAAGCTCAATCGGGACAACAGGTCTACCCTTGTTCCGTAGGGCTAGCAGATCTCTGTCAAAAAGTCCTGGCGAGACAACACGTCTACCCCGTTTTCAGCGGGACACCAGGTCTACCCCGGTATCTCTGGGAGACCAGGTCTACCTCGCTCCAGCGGAACATCAGGTCGTCCTCGCCCTGGCGGGACAACAGGTCTACCCCGACCCTGGCCAGGGACAACAGGTCTACCCTGGCTTCGCTGGGACATCAGGTCTACCACAGCTCCGTCCGGGGACAATTGGTCTACCCAGCTCTGTAGGGATATCAGGTCTACCCAAGCTCCGTCGGGGGACAACAGGTCTACCCAGCTCTGTAGGGACATCAGGTCTACCCCAGCTCAATAGGGACAACAGGTCTACCCTTGTATCGTAGGGCTAGCAGATCTCTGTCACAAAGTCCTGGGGAGACAACAGGTCTACCCCGATTCCAGGGGGACACCAGGTCTACCCCAGCTTCTCTGGGAGACCAGGTCTACCTCGCTCCAGCGGGACATCAGGTCGTCCTCACCCTGGCGGCACACCAGGTCTACCCCGGCCCTGGCACGGACAACAGGTCTACCCAGGCTTCGCTGGGACATCAGGTCTACCCCGCCTCCGGCCAGGGACAACAGGTCTACCCAGCTCTGTAGGGACATCAGGTCTACCCCAGCTCCGTCCGGGGACAACAGGTCTACCCAGCTCTGTAGGGACATCAGGTCTACCCGAGCTCCGGCCAGGGACAACAGGTCTACCCAGCTCTGTAGGGACAACTGGTCTACCTCAGCTCAATAGGGGCAACAGGTCTACCCTTGTTCCGTAGGGCTAGCAGATCTCTGTCACAAAGTCCTGGAAAGACAACAGGTCTACCCCGATTCCAGCGGGACACCAGGTCTACCCCGGCTTCTCTGGGAGACCAGGTCTACATCGCTCCAGCGGGACATCAGGTCGTCCTCGCCCTGGCGGGACAACAGGTCTACCCCGACCCTGGCCAGGGACAACAGGTCTACCCGGGCTTCGCTGGGACATCAGGTCTACCCCAGCTCCGTGCGGGGACAACAGGTCTACCCAGCTCTGTAGGGACATCAGGTCTACCCCAGCTCCGTCCGGGGACAACAGGTCTACCCAGCTCTGTAGGGATATCAGGTCTACCCAAGCTCCGTCGGGGGACAACAGGTCTACCCAGCTCTGTAGGGACATCAGGTCTACCCGAGCTCCGGCCAGGAACAACACGTCTACCCAGCTCTGTAGGGACATCAGGTCTACCCGAGCTCCGGCCAGGGACAACAGGTCTACCCAGCTCTGTAGGGACAACTGGTCTACCTCAGCTCAATAGGGGCAACAGGTCTACCCTTGTTCCGTAGGGCTAGCAGATCTCTGTCACAAAGTCCTGGAAAGACAACAGGTCTACCCCGATTCCAGCGGGACACCAGGTCTACCCCGGCTTCTCTGGGAGACCAGGTCTACATCGCTCCAGCGGGACATCAGGTCGTCCTCGCCCTGGCGGGACAACAGGTCTACCCCGACCCTGGCCAGGGACAACAGGTCTACCCGGGCTTCGCTGGGACATCAGGTCTACCCCAGCTCCGTGCGGGGACAACAGGTCTACCCAGCTCTGTAGGGACATCAGGTCTACCCCAGCTCCGTCCGGGGACAACAGGTCTACCCAGCTCTGTAGGGATATCAGGTCTACCCAAGCTCCGTCGGGGGACAACAGGTCTACCCAGCTCTGTAGGGACATCAGGTCTACCCGAGCTCCGGCCAGGAACAACACGTCTACCCAGCTCTGTAGGGACATCAGGTCTACCCGAGCTCCGGCCAGGGACAACAGGTCTACCCAGCTCTGTAGAGACAACTGGTCTACCTCACCTCAATAGGGGCAACAGGTCTACCCTTGTTCCGTAGGGCTAGCAGATCTCTGTGACAAAGTCCTGGGGAGAAAACACGTCTACCCCGATTCCAGCGAGACACCAGGTCTACCCCGGATTCTCTGTGACACCAGGTCTACCTCGCTCCCGCGGGACATCAGGTCGTCCTCGCCCTGGCGGGACAACAGGTCTACCCCGGCCCTGGCACGGACAACAGGTCTACCCAGGCTTCGCTGGGACATCAGGTCTACCCCAGCTCCGTCCAGGGACAACAGGTCTACCCAGCTCTGTAGGGACATCAGGTCTACCCCAGCTCCGTCCGGGAACAACAGGTCTACCCAGCTCTGTAGGGACATCAGGTCTACCCCAGCTCCGTCCAGGTACAACAGGTCTACCCAGCTCTGTAGGGACATCAGGTCTACCCCAGCTCCGTCCGGGGAAAACAGGTCTACCCAGCTCTGTAGGGACAACTGGTCTACCTCAGCTCAATAGGGACAACAGGTCTACCCTTGTTCCGTAGGGTTAGCAGACCTCTGTAACAAAGTCCTGGGGAGAAAACACGTCTACCCCGATTCCAGCGGGACAACAGGTCTACCCCGACCCCGGCCAGGGACAACAGGTCTACCCTGGCTTCGCTGGGACATCAGGCCTACCCCAGCTCCGTCCGGAGACAACAGGTCTACGATGCTCTGTAGGGACAACTGGTCTACCTCAGCTCAATAGGGGCAACAGGTCTACCCTTGTTCCGTAGGGCTAGCAGATCTCTGTCACAAAGTCCTGCGGAGAAAACACGTCTACCCCGATTCCAGCGAGACACCAGGTCTACCCCGGCTTCTCTGGGAGACCAGGTCTACATCGCTCCAGCGGGACATCAGGTCGTCCTCGCCCTGGCGGGACAACAGGTCTACCCCGGCCCTGGCACGGACAACAGGTCTACCCAGGCTTCGCTGGGACATCAGGTCTACCCCAGCTCCGTGCGGGGACAACAGGTCTACCCAGCTCTGTAGGGATATCAGGTCTACCCGAGCTCCGGCCAGGGACAACAGGTCTACCCAGCTCTGTAGGGACATCAGGTCTACCCCAGCTCCGTCCGGGGAAAACAGGTCTACCCAGCTCTGTAGGGACAACTGGTCTACCTCAGCTCAATAGGGACAACAGGTCTACCCTTGTTCCGTAGGGTTAGCAGACCTCTGTAACAAAGTCCTGGGGAGACAACAGGTCTACCCCGATTCCAGCGGGACAACAGGTCTACCCCGGCTTCTCTGGGAGACCAGGTCTACCTCGCTCCAGCGGGACATCAGGTCGTCCGCGCCCTGGCGGGACAACAGGTCTACCCCGACCCCGGCCAGGGACAACAGGTCTACCCTGGCTTCGCTGGGACATCAGGTCTACCCCAGCTCCGTCCGGAGACAACAGGTCTACCATGCTCTGTAGGGACAATTGGTCTACCTCAGCTCAATAGGGGCAACAGGTCTACCCTTGTTCCGTAGGGCTAGCAGATCTCTGTCACAAAGTCCTGGAAAGAAAACAGGTCTACCCCGTTTTCAGCTGGACAACAGGTCTACTCCGTCTTCTCTGGGACACCAGGTATACCTCGCTCCAGCGGGACATCAGGTCGTCCTCGCCCTGGCGGGACAACAGGTCTACCCCGGCCCTGGCCAGGGACAACAGGTCTACCCTGGCTTCGCTGGGACATCAGGTCTACCCCAGCTCCGTCCGGAGACAACAGGTCTACCCAGCTCTGTAGGGACAACTGGTCTACCTCAGCTCAATAGGGACAACAGGTCTACCCTTGTTCCGTAGGGCTAGCAGATCTCTGTCAAAAAGTCCTGGCGAGACAACACGTCTACCCCGTTTTCAGCGGGACACCAGGTCTACCCCGGCTTCTCTGGGAGACCAGGTCTACCTCGCTCCAGCGGAACATCAGGTCGTCCTCGCCCTGGCGGGACAACAGGTCTACCCCGACCCTGGCCAGGGACAACAGGTCTACCCTGGCTTCGCTGGGACATCAGGTCTACCACAGCTCCGTCCGGGGACAATTGGTCTACCCAGCTCTGTAGGGATATCAGGTCTACCCAAGCTCCGTCGGGGGACAACAGGTCTACCCAGCTCTGTAGGGACATCAGGTCTACCCCAGCTCAATAGGGACAACAGGTCTACCCTTATATCGTAGGGCTAGCAGATCTCTGTCACAAAGTCCTGGGGAGACAACAGGTCTACCCCGATTCCAGGGGGACACCAGGTCTACCCCAGCTTCTCTGGGAGACCAGGTCTACCTCGCTCCAGCGGGACATCAGGTCGTCCTCACCCTGGCGGCACACCAGGTCTACCCCGGCCCTGGCACGGACAACAGGTCTACCCAGGCTTCGCTGGGACATCAGGTCTACCCCGCCTCCGGCCAGGGACAACAGGTCTACCCAGCTCTGTAGGGACATCAGGTCTACCCCAGCTCCGTCCGGGGACAACAGGTCTACCCAGCTCTGTAGGGACATCAGGTCTACCCGAGCTCCGGCCAGGGACAACAGGTCTACCCAGCTCTGTAGGGACAACTGGTCTACCTCAGCTCAATAGGGGCAACAGGTCTACCCTTGTTCCGTAGGGCTAGCAGATCTCTGTCACAAAGTCCTGGAAAGACAACAGGTCTACCCCGATTCCAGCGGGACACCAGGTCTACCCCGGCTTCTCTGGGAGACCAGGTCTACATCGCTCCAGCGGGACATCAGGTCGTCCTCGCCCTGGCGGGACAACAGGTCTACCCCGACCCTGGCCAGGGACAACAGGTCTACCCGGGCTTCGCTGGGACATCAGGTCTACCCCAGCTCCGTGCGGGGACAACAGGTCTACCCAGCTCTGTAGGGACATCAGGTCTACCCCAGCTCCGTCCGGGGACAACAGGTCTACCCAGCTCTGTAGGGATATCAGGTCTACCCAAGCTCCGTCGGGGGACAACAGGTCTACCCAGCTCTGTAGGGACATCAGGTCTACCCGAGCTCCGGCCAGGAACAACACGTCTACCCAGCTCTGTAGGGACATCAGGTCTACCCGAGCTCCGGCCAGGGACAACAGGTCTACCCAGCTCTGTAGGGACAACTGGTCTACCTCAGCTCAATAGGGGCAACAGGTCTACCCTTGTTCCGTAGGGCTAGCAGATCTCTGTGACAAAGTCCTGGAAAGACAACAGGTCTACCCCGATTCCAGCGGGACACCAGGTCTACCCCGGCTTCTCTGGGAGACCAGGTCTACATCGCTCCAGCGGGACATCAGGACGTCCTCGCCCTGGCGGGACAACAGGTCTACCCCGACCCTGGCCAGGGACAACAGGTCTACCCGGGCTTCGCTGGGACATCAGGTCTACCCCAGCTCCGTGCGGGGACAACAGGTCTACCCAGCTCTGTAGGGACATCAGGTCTACCCCAGCTCCGTCCGGGGACAACAGGTCTACCCAGCTCTGTAGGGATATCAGGTCTACCCAAGCTCCGTCGGGGGACAACAGGTCTACCCAGCTCTGTAGGGACATCAGGTCTACCCGAGCTCCGGCCAGGAACAACACGTCTACCCAGCTCTGTAGGGACATCAGGTCTACCCGAGCTCCGGCCAGGGACAACAGGTCTACCCAGCTCTGTAGGGACAACTGGTCTACCTCAGCTCAATAGGGGCAACAGGTCTACCCTTGTTCCGTAGGGCTAGCAGATCTCTGTGACAAAGTCCTGGAAAGACAACAGGTCTACCCCGATTCCAGCGGGACACCAGGTCTACCCCGGCTTCTCTGGGAGACCAGGTCTACATCGCTCCAGCGGGACATCAGGTCGTCCTCGCCCTGGCGGGACAACAGGTCTACCCCGACCCTGGCCAGGGACAACAGGTCTACCCGGGCTTCGCTGGGACATCAGGTCTACCCCAGCTCCGTGCGGGGACAACAGGTCTACCCAGCTCTGTAGGGACATCAGGTCTACCCCAGCTCCGTCCGGGGACAACAGGTCTACCCAGCTCTGTAGGGATATCAGGTCTACCCAAGCTCCGTCGGGGGACAACAGGTCTACCCAGCTCTGTAGGGACATCAGGTCTACCCGAGCTCCGGCCAGGAACAACACGTCTACCCAGCTCTGTAGGGACATCAGGTCTACCCGAGCTCCGGCCAGGGACAACAGGTCTACCCAGCTCTGTAGAGACAACTGGTCTACCTCACCTCAATAGGGGCAACAGGTCTACCCTTGTTCCGTAGGGCTAGCAGATCTCTGTGACAAAGTCCTGGGGAGAAAACACGTCTACCCCGATTCCAGCGAGACACCAGGTCTACCCCGGATTCTCTGTGACACCAGGTCTACCTCGCTCCCGCGGGACATCAGGTCGTCCTCGCCCTGGCGGGACAACAGGTCTACCCCGGCCCTGGCACGGACAACAGGTCTACCCAGGCTTCGCTGGGACATCAGGTCTACCCCAGCTCCGTCCAGGGACAACAGGTCTACCCAGCTCTGTAGGGACATCAGGTCTACCCCAGCTCCGTCCGGGAACAACAGGTCTACCCAGCTCTGTAGGGACATCAGGTCTACCCCAGCTCCGTCCAGGTACAACAGGTCTACCCAGCTCTGTAGGGACATCAGGTCTACCCCAGCTCCGTCCGGGGAAAACAGGTCTACCCAGCTCTGTAGGGACAACTGGTCTACCTCAGCTCAATAGGGACAACAGGTCTACCCTTGTTCCGTAGGGTTAGCAGACCTCTGTAACAAAGTCCTGGGGAGACAACAGGTCTACCCCGATTCCAGCGGGACAACAGGTCTACCCCGACCCCGGCCAGGGACAACAGGTCTACCCTGGCTTCGCTGGGACATCAGGCCTACCCCAGCTCCGTCCGGAGACAACAGGTCTACGATGCTCTGTAGGGACAACTGGTCTACCTCAGCTCAATAGGGGCAACAGGTCTACCCTTGTTCCGTAGGGCTAGCAGATCTCTGTCACAAAGTCCTGCGGAGAAAACACGTCTACCCCGATTCCAGCGAGACACCAGGTCTACCCCGGCTTCTCTGGGAGACCAGGTCAACCTCGCTCCAGCGGAACATCAGGTCGTCCTCGCCCTGGCGGGACAACAGGTCTACCCCGACCCTGACCAGGGACAACAGGTCTACCCGGGCTTCGCTGGGACATCAGGTCTACCCCAGCTCCGTCCGGGGACAACAGGTCTACCCAGCTCTGTAGGGACATCAGGTCTACCCCAGCTCCATCCGGGGACAACAGGTCTACCAAGCTCTGTAGGGATATCAGGTCTACCCAAGCTCCGTCGGGGGACAACAGGTCTACCCAGCTCTGTAGGGACATCAGGTCTACCCGAGCTCCGGCCAGGAACAACACGTCTACCCAGCTCTGTAGGGACATCAGGTCTACCCCGGCTCTGTCCGCGGACAACAGGTCTACCCAGCTCTGTAGAGACAACTGGTCTACCTCACCTCAATAGGGGCAACAGGTCTACCCTTGTTCCGTAGGGCTAGCAGATCTCTGTCACAAAGTCCTGCGGAGAAAACACGTCTACCCCGATTCCAGCGAGACACCAGGTCTACCCCGGCTTCTCTGGGAGACCAGGTCTACATCGCTCCAGCGGGACATCAGGTCGTCCTCGCCCTGGCGGGACAACAGGTCTACCCCGGCCCTGGCACGGACAACAGGTCTACCCAGGCTTCGCTGGGACATCAGGTCTACCCCAGCTCCGTGCGGGGACAACAGGTCTACCCAGCTCTGTAGGGATATCAGGTCTACCCGAGCTCCGGCCAGGGACAACAGGTCTACCCAGCTCTGTAGGGACATCAGGTCTACCCCAGCTCCGTCCGGGGAAAACAGGTCTACCCAGCTCTGTAGGGACAACTGGTCTACCTCAGCTCAATAGGGACAACAGGTCTACCCTTGTTCCGTAGGGTTAGCAGACCTCTGTAACAAAGTCCTGGGGAGACAACAGGTCTACCCCGATTCCAGCGGGACAACAGGTCTACCCCGGCTTCTCTGGGAGACCAGGTCTACCTCGCTCCAGCGGGACATCAGGTCGTCCGCGCCCTGGCGGGACAACAGGTCTACCCCGACCCCGGCCAGGGACAACAGGTCTACCCTGGCTTCGCTGGGACATCAGGTCTACCCCAGCTCCGTCCGGAGACAACAGGTCTACCATGCTCTGTAGGGACAATTGGTCTACCTCAGCTCAATAGGGGCAACAGGTCTACCCTTGTTCCGTAGGGCTAGCAGATCTCTGTCACAAAGTCCTGGAAAGAAAACAGGTCTACCCCGTTTTCAGCTGGACAACAGGTCTACTCCGTCTTCTCTGGGACACCAGGTATACCTCGCTCCAGCGGGACATCAGGTCGTCCTCGCCCTGGCGGGACAACAGGTCTACCCCGGCCCTGGCCAGGGACAACAGGTCTACCCTGGCTTCGCTGGGACATCAGGTCTACCCCAGCTCCGTCCGGAGACAACAGGTCTACCCAGCTCTGTAGGGACAACTGGTCTACCTAAGCTCAATCGGGACAACAGGTCTACCCTTGTTCCGTAGGGCTAGCAGATCTCTGTCAAAAAGTCCTGGCGAGACAACACGTCTACCCCGTTTTCAGCGGGACACCAGGTCTACCCCGGCTTCTCTGGGAGACCAGGTCTACCTCGCTCCAGCGGAACATCAGGTCGTCCTCGCCCTGGCGGGACAACAGGTCTACCCCGACCCTGGCCAGGGACAACAGGTCTACCCTGGCTTCGCTGGGACATCAGGTCTACCACAGCTCCGTCCGGGGACAATTGGTCTACCCAGCTCTGTAGGGATATCAGGTCTACCCAAGCTCCGTCGGGGGACAACAGGTCTACCCAGCTCTGTAGGGACATCAGGTCTACCCCAGCTCAATAGGGACAACAGGTCTACCCTTATATCGTAGGGCTAGCAGATCTCTGTCACAAAGTCCTGGGGAGACAACAGGTCTACCCCGATTCCAGGGGGACACCAGGTCTACCCCAGCTTCTCTGGGAGACCAGGTCTACCTCGCTCCAGCGGGACATCAGGTCGTCCTCACCCTGGCGGCACACCAGGTCTACCCCGGCCCTGGCACGGACAACAGGTCTACCCAGGCTTCGCTGGGACATCAGGTCTACCCCGCCTCCGGCCAGGGACAACAGGTCTACCCAGCTCTGTAGGGACATCAGGTCTACCCCAGCTCCGTCCGGGGACAACAGGTCTACCCAGCTCTGTAGGGACATCAGGTCTACCCGAGCTCCGGCCAGGGACAACAGGTCTACCCAGCTCTGTAGGGACAACTGGTCTACCTCAGCTCAATAGGGGCAACAGGTCTACCCTTGTTCCGTAGGGCTAGCAGATCTCTGTCACAAAGTCCTGGAAAGACAACAGGTCTACCCCGATTCCAGCGGGACACCAGGTCTACCCCGGCTTCTCTGGGAGACCAGGTCTACATCGCTCCAGCGGGACATCAGGTCGTCCTCGCCCTGGCGGGACAACAGGTCTACCCCGACCCTGGCCAGGGACAACAGGTCTACCCGGGCTTCGCTGGGACATCAGGTCTACCCCAGCTCCGTGCGGGGACAACAGGTCTACCCAGCTCTGTAGGGACATCAGGTCTACCCCAGCTCCGTCCGGGGACAACAGGTCTACCCAGCTCTGTAGGGATATCAGGTCTACCCAAGCTCCGTCGGGGGACAACAGGTCTACCCAGCTCTGTAGGGACATCAGGTCTACCCGAGCTCCGGCCAGGAACAACACGTCTACCCAGCTCTGTAGGGACATCAGGTCTACCCGAGCTCCGGCCAGGGACAACAGGTCTACCCAGCTCTGTAGGGACAACTGGTCTACCTCAGCTCAATAGGGGCAACAGGTCTACCCTTGTTCCGTAGGGCTAGCAGATCTCTGTCACAAAGTCCTGGAAAGACAACAGGTCTACCCCGATTCCAGCGGGACACCAGGTCTACCCCGGCTTCTCTGGGAGACCAGGTCTACATCGCTCCAGCGGGACATCAGGACGTCCTCGCCCTGGCGGGACAACAGGTCTACCCCGACCCTGGCCAGGGACAACAGGTCTACCCGGGCTTCGCTGGGACATCAGGTCTACCCCAGCTCCGTGCGGGGACAACAGGTCTACCCAGCTCTGTAGGGACATCAGGTCTACCCCAGCTCCGTCCGGGGACAACAGGTCTACCCAGCTCTGTAGGGATATCAGGTCTACCCAAGCTCCGTCGGGGGACAACAGGTCTACCCAGCTCTGTAGGGACATCAGGTCTACCCGAGCTCCGGCCAGGAACAACACGTCTACCCAGCTCTGTAGGGACATCAGGTCTACCCGAGCTCCGGCCAGGGACAACAGGTCTACCCAGCTCTGTAGGGACAACTGGTCTACCTCAGCTCAATAGGGGCAACAGGTCTACCCTTGTTCCGTAGGGCTAGCAGATCTCTGTCACAAAGTCCTGGAAAGACAACAGGTCTACCCCGATTCCAGCGGGACACCAGGTCTACCCCGGCTTCTCTGGGAGACCAGGTCTACATCGCTCCAGCGGGACATCAGGTCGTCCTCGCCCTGGCGGGACAACAGGTCTACCCCGACCCTGGCCAGGGACAACAGGTCTACCCGGGCTTCGCTGGGACATCAGGTCTACCCCAGCTCCGTGCGGGGACAACAGGTCTACCCAGCTCTGTAGGGACATCAGGTCTACCCCAGCTCCGTCCGGGGACAACAGGTCTACCCAGCTCTGTAGGGATATCAGGTCTACCCAAGCTCCGTCGGGGGACAACAGGTCTACCCAGCTCTGTAGGGACATCAGGTCTACCCGAGCTCCGGCCAGGAACAACACGTCTACCCAGCTCTGTAGGGACATCAGGTCTACCCGAGCTCCGGCCAGGGACAACAGGTCTACCCAGCTCTGTAGAGACAACTGGTCTACCTCACCTCAATAGGGGCAACAGGTCTACCCTTGTTCCGTAGGGCTAGCAGATCTCTGTGACAAAGTCCTGGGGAGAAAACACGTCTACCCCGATTCCAGCGAGACACCAGGTCTACCCCGGATTCTCTGTGACACCAGGTCTACCTCGCTCCCGCGGGACATCAGGTCGTCCTCGCCCTGGCGGGACAACAGGTCTACCCCGGCCCTGGCACGGACAACAGGTCTACCCAGGCTTCGCTGGGACATCAGGTCTACCCCAGCTCCGTCCAGGGACAACAGGTCTACCCAGCTCTGTAGGGACATCAGGTCTACCCCAGCTCCGTCCGGGAACAACAGGTCTACCCAGCTCTGTAGGGACATCAGGTCTACCCCAGCTCCGTCCAGGTACAACAGGTCTACCCAGCTCTGTAGGGACATCAGGTCTACCCCAGCTCCGTCCGGGGAAAACAGGTCTACCCAGCTCTGTAGGGACAACTGGTCTACCTCAGCTCAATAGGGACAACAGGTCTACCCTTGTTCCGTAGGGTTAGCAGACCTCTGTAACAAAGTCCTGGGGAGACAACAGGTCTACCCCGATTCCAGCGGGACAACAGGTCTACCCCGACCCCGGCCAGGGACAACAGGTCTACCCTGGCTTCGCTGGGACATCAGGCCTACCCCAGCTCCGTCCGGAGACAACAGGTCTACGATGCTCTGTAGGGACAACTGGTCTACCTCAGCTCAATAGGGGCAACAGGTCTACCCTTGTTCCGTAGGGCTAGCAGATCTCTGTCACAAAGTCCTGCGGAGAAAACACGTCTACCCCGATTCCAGCGAGACACCAGGTCTACCCCGGCTTCTCTGGGAGACCAGGTCAACCTCGCTCCAGCGGAACATCAGGTCGTCCTCGCCCTGGCGGGACAACAGGTCTACCCCGACCCTGACCAGGGACAACAGGTCTACCCGGGCTTCGCTGGGACATCAGGTCTACCCCAGCTCCGTCCGGGGACAACAGGTCTACCCAGCTCTGTAGGGACATCAGGTCTACCCCAGCTCCATCCGGGGACAACAGGTCTACCAAGCTCTGTAGGGATATCAGGTCTACCCAAGCTCCGTCGGGGGACAACAGGTCTACCCAGCTCTGTAGGGACATCAGGTCTACCCGAGCTCCGGCCAGGAACAACACGTCTACCCAGCTCTGTAGGGACATCAGGTCTACCCCGGCTCTGTCCGCGGACAACAGGTCTACCCAGCTCTGTAGAGACAACTGGTCTACCTCACCTCAATAGGGGCAACAGGTCTACCCTTGTTCCGTAGGGCTAGCAGATCTCTGTCACAAAGTCCTGCGGAGAAAACACGTCTACCCCGATTCCAGCGAGACACCAGGTCTACCCCGGCTTCTCTGGGAGACCAGGTCTACATCGCTCCAGCGGGACATCAGGTCGTCCTCGCCCTGGCGGGACAACAGGTCTACCCCGGCCCTGGCACGGACAACAGGTCTACCCAGGCTTCGCTGGGACATCAGGTCTACCCCAGCTCCGTGCGGGGACAACAGGTCTACCCAGCTCTGTAGGGATATCAGGTCTACCCGAGCTCCGGCCAGGGACAACAGGTCTACCCAGCTCTGTAGGGACATCAGGTCTACCCCAGCTCCGTCCGGGGAAAACAGGTCTACCCAGCTCTGTAGGGACAACTGGTCTACCTCAGCTCAATAGGGACAACAGGTCTACCCTTGTTCCGTAGGGTTAGCAGACCTCTGTAACAAAGTCCTGGGGAGACAACAGGTCTACCCCGATTCCAGCGGGACAACAGGTCTACCCCGGCTTCTCTGGGAGACCAGGTCTACCTCGCTCCAGCGGGACATCAGGTCGTCCGCGCCCTGGCGGGACAACAGGTCTACCCCGACCCCGGCCAGGGACAACAGGTCTACCCTGGCTTCGCTGGGACATCAGGTCTACCCCAGCTCCGTCCGGAGACAACAGGTCTACCATGCTCTGTAGGGACAATTGGTCTACCTCAGCTCAATAGGGGCAACAGGTCTACCCTTGTTCCGTAGGGCTAGCAGATCTCTGTCACAAAGTCCTGGAAAGAAAACAGGTCTACCCCGTTTTCAGCTGGACAACAGGTCTACTCCGTCTTCTCTGGGACACCAGGTATACCTCGCTCCAGCGGGACATCAGGTCGTCCTCGCCCTGGCGGGACAACAGGTCTACCCCGGCCCTGGCCAGGGACAACAGGTCTACCCTGGCTTCGCTGGGACATCAGGTCTACCCCAGCTCCGTCCGGAGACAACAGGTCTACCCAGCTCTGTAGGGACAACTGGTCTACCTAAGCTCAATCGGGACAACAGGTCTACCCTTGTTCCGTAGGGCTAGCAGATCTCTGTCAAAAAGTCCTGGCGAGACAACACGTCTACCCCGTTTTCAGCGGGACACCAGGTCTACCCCGGCTTCTCTGGGAGACCAGGTCTACCTCGCTCCAGCGGAACATCAGGTCGTCCTCGCCCTGGCGGGACAACAGGTCTACCCCGACCCTGGCCAGGGACAACAGGTCTACCCTGGCTTCGCTGGGACATCAGGTCTACCACAGCTCCGTCCGGGGACAATTGGTCTACCCAGCTCTGTAGGGATATCAGGTCTACCCAAGCTCCGTCGGGGGACAACAGGTCTACCCAGCTCTGTAGGGACATCAGGTCTACCCCAGCTCAATAGGGACAACAGGTCTACCCTTATATCGTAGGGCTAGCAGATCTCTGTCACAAAGTCCTGGGGAGACAACAGGTCTACCCCGATTCCAGGGGGACACCAGGTCTACCCCAGCTTCTCTGGGAGACCAGGTCTACCTCGCTCCAGCGGGACATCAGGTCGTCCTCACCCTGGCGGCACACCAGGTCTACCCCGGCCCTGGCACGGACAACAGGTCTACCCAGGCTTCGCTGGGACATCAGGTCTACCCCGCCTCCGGCCAGGGACAACAGGTCTACCCAGCTCTGTAGGGACATCAGGTCTACCCCAGCTCCGTCCGGGGACAACAGGTCTACCCAGCTCTGTAGGGACATCAGGTCTACCCGAGCTCCGGCCAGGGACAACAGGTCTACCCAGCTCTGTAGGGACAACTGGTCTACCTCAGCTCAATAGGGGCAACAGGTCTACCCTTGTTCCGTAGGGCTAGCAGATCTCTGTCACAAAGTCCTGGAAAGACAACAGGTCTACCCCGATTCCAGCGGGACACCAGGTCTACCCCGGCTTCTCTGGGAGACCAGGTCTACATCGCTCCAGCGGGACATCAGGTCGTCCTCGCCCTGGCGGGACAACAGGTCTACCCCGACCCTGGCCAGGGACAACAGGTCTACCCGGGCTTCGCTGGGACATCAGGTCTACCCCAGCTCCGTGCGGGGACAACAGGTCTACCCAGCTCTGTAGGGACATCAGGTCTACCCCAGCTCCGTCCGGGGACAACAGGTCTACCCAGCTCTGTAGGGATATCAGGTCTACCCAAGCTCCGTCGGGGGACAACAGGTCTACCCAGCTCTGTAGGGACATCAGGTCTACCCGAGCTCCGGCCAGGAACAACACGTCTACCCAGCTCTGTAGGGACATCAGGTCTACCCGAGCTCCGGCCAGGGACAACAGGTCTACCCAGCTCTGTAGGGACAACTGGTCTACCTCAGCTCAATAGGGGCAACAGGTCTACCCTTGTTCCGTAGGGCTAGCAGATCTCTGTCACAAAGTCCTGGAAAGACAACAGGTCTACCCCGATTCCAGCGGGACACCAGGTCTACCCCGGCTTCTCTGGGAGACCAGGTCTACATCGCTCCAGCGGGACATCAGGACGTCCTCGCCCTGGCGGGACAACAGGTCTACCCCGACCCTGGCCAGGGACAACAGGTCTACCCGGGCTTCGCTGGGACATCAGGTCTACCCCAGCTCCGTGCGGGGACAACAGGTCTACCCAGCTCTGTAGGGACATCAGGTCTACCCCAGCTCCGTCCGGGGACAACAGGTCTACCCAGCTCTGTAGGGATATCAGGTCTACCCAAGCTCCGTCGGGGGACAACAGGTCTACCCAGCTCTGTAGGGACATCAGGTCTACCCGAGCTCCGGCCAGGAACAACACGTCTACCCAGCTCTGTAGGGACATCAGGTCTACCCGAGCTCCGGCCAGGGACAACAGGTCTACCCAGCTCTGTAGGGACAACTGGTCTACCTCAGCTCAATAGGGGCAACAGGTCTACCCTTGTTCCGTAGGGCTAGCAGATCTCTGTGACAAAGTCCTGGAAAGACAACAGGTCTACCCCGATTCCAGCGGGACACCAGGTCTACCCCGGCTTCTCTGGGAGACCAGGTCTACATCGCTCCAGCGGGACATCAGGTCGTCCTCGCCCTGGCGGGACAACAGGTCTACCCCGACCCTGGCCAGGGACAACAGGTCTACCCGGGCTTCGCTGGGACATCAGGTCTACCCCAGCTCCGTGCGGGGACAACAGGTCTACCCAGCTCTGTAGGGACATCAGGTCTACCCCAGCTCCGTCCGGGGACAACAGGTCTACCCAGCTCTGTAGGGATATCAGGTCTACCCAAGCTCCGTCGGGGGACAACAGGTCTACCCAGCTCTGTAGGGACATCAGGTCTACCCGAGCTCCGGCCAGGAACAACACGTCTACCCAGCTCTGTAGGGACATCAGGTCTACCCGAGCTCCGGCCAGGGACAACAGGTCTACCCAGCTCTGTAGAGACAACTGGTCTACCTCACCTCAATAGGGGCAACAGGTCTACCCTTGTTCCGTAGGGCTAGCAGATCTCTGTGACAAAGTCCTGGGGAGAAAACACGTCTACCCCGATTCCAGCGAGACACCAGGTCTACCCCGGATTCTCTGTGACACCAGGTCTACCTCGCTCCCGCGGGACATCAGGTCGTCCTCGCCCTGGCGGGACAACAGGTCTACCCCGGCCCTGGCACGGACAACAGGTCTACCCAGGCTTCGCTGGGACATCAGGTCTACCCCAGCTCCGTCCAGGGACAACAGGTCTACCCAGCTCTGTAGGGACATCAGGTCTACCCCAGCTCCGTCCGGGAACAACAGGTCTACCCAGCTCTGTAGGGACATCAGGTCTACCCCAGCTCCGTCCAGGTACAACAGGTCTACCCAGCTCTGTAGGGACATCAGGTCTACCCCAGCTCCGTCCGGGGAAAACAGGTCTACCCAGCTCTGTAGGGACAACTGGTCTACCTCAGCTCAATAGGGACAACAGGTCTACCCTTGTTCCGTAGGGTTAGCAGACCTCTGTAACAAAGTCCTGGGGAGACAACAGGTCTACCCCGATTCCAGCGGGACAACAGGTCTACCCCGACCCCGGCCAGGGACAACAGGTCTACCCTGGCTTCGCTGGGACATCAGGCCTACCCCAGCTCCGTCCGGAGACAACAGGTCTACGATGCTCTGTAGGGACAACTGGTCTACCTCAGCTCAATAGGGGCAACAGGTCTACCCTTGTTCCGTAGGGCTAGCAGATCTCTGTCACAAAGTCCTGCGGAGAAAACACGTCTACCCCGATTCCAGCGAGACACCAGGTCTACCCCGGCTTCTCTGGGAGACCAGGTCAACCTCGCTCCAGCGGAACATCAGGTCGTCCTCGCCCTGGCGGGACAACAGGTCTACCCCGACCCTGACCAGGGACAACAGGTCTACCCGGGCTTCGCTGGGACATCAGGTCTACCCCAGCTCCGTCCGGGGACAACAGGGTCTACCCAGCTCTGTAGGGACATCAGGTCTACCCCAGCTCCATCCGGGGACAACAGGTCTACCAAGCTCTGTAGGGATATCAGGTCTACCCAAGCTCCGTCGGGGGACAACAGGTCTACCCAGCTCTGTAGGGACATCAGGTCTACCCGAGCTCCGGCCAGGAACAACACGTCTACCCAGCTCTGTAGGGACATCAGGTCTACCCCGGCTCTGTCCGCGGACAACAGGTCTACCCAGCTCTGTAGAGACAACTGGTCTACCTCACCTCAATAGGGGCAACAGGTCTACCCTTGTTCCGTAGGGCTAGCAGATCTCTGTCACAAAGTCCTGCGGAGAAAACACGTCTACCCCGATTCCAGCGAGACACCAGGTCTACCCCGGCTTCTCTGGGAGACCAGGTCTACATCGCTCCAGCGGGGACATCAGGTCGTCCTCGCCCTGGCGGGACAACAGGTCTACCCCGGGCCCTGGCACGGACAACAGGTCTACCCAGGCTTCGCTGGGACATCAGGTCTACCCCAGCTCCGTGCGGGGACAACAGGTCTACCCCAGCTCTGTAGGGATATCAGGTCTACCCGAGCTCCGGCCAGGGACAACAGGTCTACCCAGCTCTGTAGGGACATCAGGTCTACCCCAGCTCCGTCCGGGGAAAACAGGTCTACCCAGCTCTGTAGGGACAACTGGTCTACCTCAGCTCAATAGGGACAACAGGTCTACCCTTGTTCCGTAGGGTTAGCAGACCTCTGTAACAAAGTCCTGGGGAGACAACAGGTCTACCCCGATTCCAGCGGGACAACAGGTCTACCCCGGCTTCTCTGGGAGACCAGGTCTACCTCGCTCCAGCGGGACATCAGGTCGTCCGCGCCCTGGCGGGACAACAGGTCTACCCCGACCCCGGCCAGGGACAACAGGTCTACCCTGGCTTCGCTGGGACATCAGGTCTACCCCAGCTCCGTCCGGAGACAACAGGTCTACCATGCTCTGTAGGGACAATTGGTCTACCTCAGCTCAATAGGGGGCAACAGGTCTACCCTTGTTCCGTAGGGCTAGCAGATCTCTGTCACAAAGTCCTGGAAAGAAAACAGGTCTACCCCCGTTTTCAGCTGGACAACAGGTCTACTCCGTCTTCTCTGGGACACCAGGTATACCTCCGCTCCAGCGGGACATCAGGTCGTCCTCGCCCTGGCGGGACAACAGGTCTACCCCCGGCCCTGGCCAGGGACAACAGGTCTACCCTGGCTTCGCTGGGACATCAGGTCTACCACAGCTCCGTCCGGGGACAATTGGTCTACCCAGCTCTGTAGGGATATCAGGTCTACCCAAGCTCCGTCGGGGGACAACAGGTCTACCCAGCTCTGTAGGGACATCAGGTCTACCCCAGCTCAATAGGGACAACAGGTCTACCCTTATATCGTAGGGCTAGCAGATCTCTGTCACAAAGTCCTGGGGAGACAACAGGTCTACCCCGATTCCAGGGGGACACCAGGTCTACCCCAGCTTCTCTGGGAGACCAGGTCTACCTCGCTCCAGCGGGACATCAGGTCGTCCTCACCCTGGCGGCACACCAGGTCTACCCCGGCCCTGGCACGGACAACAGGTCTACCCAGGCTTCGCTGGGACATCAGGTCTACCCCGCCTCCGGCCAGGGACAACAGGTCTACCCAGCTCTGTAGGGACATCAGGTCTACCCCAGCTCCGTCCGGGGACAACAGGTCTACCCAGCTCTGTAGGGACATCAGGTCTATACCCGAGCTCCGGCCAGGGACAACAGGTCTACCCAGCTCTGTAGGGACAACTGGTCTAACCTCAGCTCAATAGGGGCAACAGGTCTACCCTTGTTCCGTAGGGCTAGCAGATCTCTGTCACAAAGTCCTGGAAAGACAACAGGTCTACCCCGATTCCAGCGGGACACCAGGTCTACCCCGGCTTCTCTGGGAGACCAGGTCTACATCGCTCCAGCGGGACATCAGGTCGTCCTCGCCCCTGGCGGGACAACAGGTCTACCCCCGACCCTGGCCAGGGACAACAGGTCTACCCGGGCTTCGCTGGGACATCAGGTCTACCCCAGCTCCGTGCGGGGACAACAGGTCTACCCAGCTCTGTAGGGACATCAGGTCTACCCCAGCTCCGTCCGGGGACAACAGGTCTACCCAGCTCTGTAGGGATATCAGGTCTACCCAAGCTCCGTCGGGGGACAACAGGTCTACCCAGCTCTGTAGGGACATCAGGTCTACCCGAGCTCCGGCCAGGAACAACACGTCTACCCAGCTCTGTAGGGACATCAGGTCTACCCGAGCTCCGGCCAGGGACAACAGGTCTACCCAGCTCTGTAGGGACAACTGGTCTACCTCAGCTCAATAGGGGCAACAGGTCTACCCTTGTTCCGTAGGGCTAGCAGATCTCTGTGACAAAGTCCTGGGGAGAAAACACGTCTACCCCGATTCCAGCGAGACACCAGGTCTACCCCGGATTCTCTGTGACACCAGGTCTACCTCGCTCCCGCGGGACATCAGGTCGTCCTCGCCCTGGCGGGACAACAGGTCTACCCCGGCCCTGGCACGGACAACAGGTCTACCCAGGCTTCGCTGGGACATCAGGTCTACCCCAGCTCCGTCCAGGGACAACAGGTCTACCCAGCTCTGTAGGGACATCAGGTCTACCCCAGCTCCGTCCGGGAACAACAGGTCTACCCAGCTCTGTAGGGACATCAGGTCTACCCCAGCTCCGTCCAGGTACAACAGGTCTACCCAGCTCTGTAGGGACATCAGGTCTACCCCAGCTCCGTCCGGGGAAAACAGGTCTACCCAGCTCTGTAGGGACAACTGGTCTACCTCAGCTCAATAGGGACAACAGGTCTACCCTTGTTCCGTAGGGTTAGCAGACCTCTGTAACAAAGTCCTGGGGAGACAACAGGTCTACCCCGATTCCAGCGGGACAACAGGTCTACCCCGACCCCGGCCAGGGACAACAGGTCTACCCTGGCTTCGCTGGGACATCAGGCCTACCCCAGCTCCGTCCGGAGACAACAGGTCTACGATGCTCTGTAGGGACAACTGGTCTACCTCAGCTCAATAGGGGCAACAGGTCTACCCTTGTTCCGTAGGGCTAGCAGATCTCTGTCACAAAGTCCTGCGGAGAAAACACGTCTGCCCCGATTCCAGCGAGACACCAGGTCTACCCCGGCTTCTCTGGGAGACCAGGTCAACCTCGCTCCAGCGGAACATCAGGTCGTCCTCGCCCTGGCGGGACAACAGGTCTACCCCGACCCTGACCAGGGACAACAGGTCTACCCGGGCTTCGCTGGGACATCAGGTCTACCCCAGCTCCGTCCGGGGACAACAGGTCTACCCAGCTCTGTAGGGACATCAGGTCTACCCCAGCTCCATCCGGGGACAACAGGTCTACCAAGCTCTGTAGGGATATCAGGTCTACCCAAGCTCCGTCGGGGGACAACAGGTCTACCCAGCTCTGTAGGGACATCAGGTCTACCCGAGCTCCGGCCAGGAACAACACGTCTACCCAGCTCTGTAGGGACATCAGGTCTACCCCGGCTCTGTCCGCGGACAACAGGTCTACCCAGCTCTGTAGAGACAACTGGTCTACCTCACCTCAATAGGGGCAACAGGTCTACCCTTGTTCCGTAGGGCTAGCAGATCTCTGTCACAAAGTCCTGCGGAGAAAACACGTCTACCCCGATTCCAGCGAGACACCAGGTCTACCCCGGCTTCTCTGGGAGACCAGGTCTACATCGCTCCAGCGGGACATCAGGTCGTCCTCGCCCTGGCGGGACAACAGGTCTACCCCGGCCCTGGCACGGACAACAGGTCTACCCAGGCTTCGCTGGGACATCAGGTCTACCCCAGCTCCGTGCGGGGACAACAGGTCTACCCAGCTCTGTAGGGATATCAGGTCTACCCGAGCTCCGGCCAGGGACAACAGGTCTACCCAGCTCTGTAGGGACATCAGGTCTACCCCAGCTCCGTCCGGGGAAAACAGGTCTACCCAGCTCTGTAGGGACAACTGGTCTACCTCAGCTCAATAGGGACAACAGGTCTACCCTTGTTCCGTAGGGTTAGCAGACCTCTGTAACAAAGTCCTGGGGAGACAACAGGTCTACCCCGATTCCAGCGGGACAACAGGTCTACCCCGGCTTCTCTGGGAGACCAGGTCTACCTCGCTCCAGCGGGACATCAGGTCGTCCGCGCCCTGGCGGGACAACAGGTCTACCCCGACCCCGGCCAGGGACAACAGGTCTACCCTGGCTTCGCTGGGACATCAGGTCTACCCCAGCTCCGTCCGGAGACAACAGGTCTACCATGCTCTGTAGGGACAATTGGTCTACCTCAGCTCAATAGGGGCAACAGGTCTACCCTTGTTCCGTAGGGCTAGCAGATCTCTGTCACAAAGTCCTGGAAAGAAAACAGGTCTACCCCGTTTTCAGCTGGACAACAGGTCTACTCCGTCTTCTCTGGGACACCAGGTATACCTCGCTCCAGCGGGACATCAGGTCGTCCTCGCCCTGGCGGGACAACAGGTCTACCCCGGCCCTGGCCAGGGACAACAGGTCTACCCTGGCTTCGCTGGGACATCAGGTCTACCCCAGCTCCGTCCGGAGACAACAGGTCTACCCAGCTCTGTAGGGACAACTGGTCTACCTAAGCTCAATCGGGACAACAGGTCTACCCTTGTTCCGTAGGGCTAGCAGATCTCTGTCAAAAAGTCCTGGCGAGACAACACGTCTACCCCGTTTTCAGCGGGACACCAGGTCTACCCCGGCTTCTCTGGGAGACCAGGTCTACCTCGCTCCAGCGGAACATCAGGTCGTCCTCGCCCTGGCGGGACAACAGGTCTACCCCGACCCTGGCCAGGGACAACAGGTCTACCCTGGCTTCGCTGGGACATCAGGTCTACCACAGCTCCGTCCGGGGACAATTGGTCTACCCAGCTCTGTAGGGATATCAGGTCTACCCAAGCTCCGTCGGGGGACAACAGGTCTACCCAGCTCTGTAGGGACATCAGGTCTACCCCAGCTCAATAGGGACAACAGGTCTACCCTTATATCGTAGGGCTAGCAGATCTCTGTCACAAAGTCCTGGGGAGACAACAGGTCTACCCCGATTCCAGGGGGACACCAGGTCTACCCCAGCTTCTCTGGGAGACCAGGTCTACCTCGCTCCAGCGGGACATCAGGTCGTCCTCACCCTGGCGGCACACCAGGTCTACCCCGGCCCTGGCACGGACAACAGGTCTACCCAGGCTTCGCTGGGACATCAGGTCTACCCCGCCTCCGGCCAGGGACAACAGGTCTACCCAGCTCTGTAGGGACATCAGGTCTACCCCAGCTCCGTCCGGGGACAACAGGTCTACCCAGCTCTGTAGGGACATCAGGTCTACCCGAGCTCCGGCCAGGGACAACAGGTCTACCCAGCTCTGTAGGGACAACTGGTCTACCTCAGCTCAATAGGGGCAACAAGTCTACCCTTGTTCCATAGGGCTAGCAGATCTCTGTCACAAAGTCCTGGAAAGACAACAGGTCTACCCCGATTCCAGCGGGACACCAGGTCTACCCCGGCTTCTCTGGGAGACCAGGTCTACATCGCTCCAGCGGGACATCAGGTCGTCCTCGCCCTGGCGGGACAACAGGTCTACCCCGACCCTGGCCAGGGACAACAGGTCTACCCGGGCTTCGCTGGGACATCAGGTCTACCCCAGCTCCGTGCGGGGACAACAGGTCTACCCAGCTCTGTAGGGACATCAGGTCTACCCCAGCTCCGTCCGGGGACAACAGGTCTACCCAGCTCTGTAGGGATATCAGGTCTACCCAAGCTCCGTCGGGGGACAACAGGTCTACCCAGCTCTGTAGGGACATCAGGTCTACCCGAGCTCCGGCCAGGAACAACACGTCTACCCAGCTCTGTAGGGACATCAGGTCTACCCGAGCTCCGGCCAGGGACAACAGGTCTACCCAGCTCTGTAGGGACAACTGGTCTACCTCAGCTCAATAGGGGCAACAGGTCTACCCTTGTTCCGTAGGGCTAGCAGATCTCTGTCACAAAGTCCTGCGGAGAAAACACGTCTACCCCGATTCCAGCGAGACACCAGGTCTACCCCGGCTTCTCTGGGAGACCAGGTCTACATCGCTCCAGCGGGACATCAGGTCGTCCTCGCCCTGGCGGGACAACAGGTCTACCCCGGCCCTGGCACGGACAACAGGTCTACCCAGGCTTCGCTGGGACATCAGGTCTACCCCAGCTCCGTGCGGGGACAACAGGTCTACCCAGCTCTGTAGGGATATCAGGTCTACCCGAGCTCCGGCCAGGGACAACAGGGTCTACCCAGCTCTGTAGGGACATCAGGTCTACCCCAGCTCCGTCCGGGGGAAAACAGGTCTACCCAGCTCTGTAGGGACAACTGGTCTACCTCAGCTCAATAGGGACAACAGGTCTACCCTTGTTCCGTAGGGTTAGCAGACCTCTGTAACAAAGTCCTGGGGAGACAACAGGTCTACCCCGATTCCAGCGGGACAACAGGTCTACCCCGGCTTCTCTGGGAGACCAGGTCTACCTCGCTCCAGCGGGACATCAGGTCGTCCGCGCCCTGGCGGGACAACAGGTCTACCCCGACCCCCGGCCAGGGACAACAGGTCTACCCTGGCTTCGCTGGGACATCAGGTCTACACCCCAGCTCCGTCCGGAGACAACAGGTCTACCATGCTCTGTAGGGACAACTGGTCTACCTCAGCTCAATAGGGGCAACAGGTCTACCCTTGTTCCGTAGGGCTAGCAGATCTCTGTCACAAAGTCCTGGAAAGAAAACAGGTCTACCCCGTTTTCAGCTGGACAACAGGTCTACTCCGTCTTCTCTGGGACACCAGGTATACCTCGCTCCAGCGGGACATCAGGTCGTCCTCGCCCTGGCGGGACAACAGGTCTACCCCCGGCCCTGGCCAGGGACAACAGGTCTACCCTGGCTTCGCTGGGACATCAGGTCTACCCCAGCTCCGTCCGGAGACAACAGGTCTACCCAGCTCTGTAGGGACAACTGGTCTACCTAAGCTCAATCGGGACAACTGGTCTACCCTTGTTCCGTAGGGCTAGCAGATCTCTGTCACAAAGTCCTGGAAAGACAACACGTCTACCCCGTTTTCAGCGGGACACCAGGTCTACCCCGGCTTCTCTGGGAGACCAGGTCTACCTCGCTCCAGCGGAACATCAGGTCGTCCTCAGCCCTGGCGGGACAACAGGTCTACCCCGACCCTGGCCAGGGACAACAGGTCTACCCTGGCTTCGCTGGGACATCAGGTCTACCACAGCTCCGTCCGGGGACAATATCAGGTCTACCCAAGCTCCGTCGGGGGACAACAGGTCTACCCAGCTCTGTAGGGACATCAGGTCTACCCCAGCTCAATAGGGACAACAGGTCTACCCTTATATCGTAGGGCTAGCAGATCTCTGTCACAAAGTCCTGGGGAGACAACAGGTCTACCCCGATTCCAGGGGGACACCAGGTCTACCCCAGCTTCTCTGGGAGACCAGGTCTACCTCGCTCCAGCGGGACATCAGGTCGTCCTCACCCTGGCGGCACACCAGGTCTACCCCGGCCCTGGCACGGACAACAGGTCTACCCAGGCTTCGCTGGGACATCAGGTCTACCCCGCCTCCGGCCAGGGACAACAGGTCTACCCAGCTCTGTAGGGACATCAGGTCTACCCCAGCTCCGTCCGGGGACAACAGGTCTACCCAGCTCTGTAGGGACATCAGGTCTACCCGAGCTCCGGCCAGGGACAACAGGTCTACCCAGCTCTGTAGGGACAACTGGTCTACCTCAGCTCAATAGGGGCAACAGGTCTACCCTTGTTCCGTAGGGCTAGCAGATCTCTGTCACAAAGTCCTGGAAAGACAACAGGTCTACCCCGATTCCAGCGGGACACCAGGTCTACCCCGGCTTCTCTGGGAGACCAGGTCTACATCGCTCCAGCGGGACATCAGGTCGTCCTCGCCCTGGCGGGACAACAGGTCTACCCCGACCCTGGCCAGGGACAACAGGTCTACCCGGGCTTCGCTGGGACATCAGGTCTACCCCAGCTCCGTGCGGGGACAACAGGTCTACCCAGCTCTGTAGGGACATCAGGTCTACCCCAGCTCCGTCCGGGGACAACAGGTCTACCCAGCTCTGTAGGGATATCAGGTCTACCCAAGCTCCGTCGGGGGACAACAGGTCTACCCAGCTCTGTAGGGACATCAGGTCTACCCGAGCTCCGGCCAGGAACAACACGTCTACCCAGCTCTGTAGGGACATCAGGTCTACCCGAGCTCCGGCCAGGGACAACAGGTCTACCCAGCTCTGTAGGGACAACTGGTCTACCTCAGCTCAATAGGGGCAACAGGTCTACCCTTGTTCCGTAGGGCTAGCAGATCTCTGTCACAAAGTCCTGGGGAGAAAACACGTCTACCCCGATTCCAGCGAGACACCAGGTCTACCCCGGATTCTCTGTGACACCAGGTCTACCTCGCTCCCGCGGGACATCAGGTCGTCCTCGCCCTGGCGGGACAACAGGTCTACCCCGGCCCTGGCACGGACAACAGGTCTACCCAGGCTTCGCTGGGACATCAGGTCTACCCCAGCTCCGTCCAGGGACAACAGGTCTACCCAGCTCTGTAGGGACATCAGGTCTACCCCAGCTCCGTCCGGGAACAACAGGTCTACCCAGCTCTGTAGGGACATCAGGTCTACCCCAGCTCCGTCCAGGTACAACAGGTCTACCCAGCTCTGTAGGGACATCAGCTCTACCCCAGCTCCGTCCGGGGAAAACAGGTCTACCCAGCTCTGTAGGGACAACTGGTCTACCTCAGCTCAATAGGGACAACAGGTCTACCCTTGTTCCGTAGGGTTAGCAGACCTCTGTAACAAAGTCCTGGGGAGACAACAGGTCTACCCCGATTCCAGCGGGACAACAGGTCTACCCCGACCCGGCCAGGGACAACAGGTCTACCCTGGCTTCGCTGGGACATCAGGCCTACCCCAGCTCCGTCCGGAGACAACAGGTCTACGATGCTCTGTAGGGACAACTGGTCTACCTCAGCTCAATAGGGGCAACAGGTCTACCCTTGTTCCGTAGGGCTAGCAGATCTCTGTCACAAAGTCCTGCGGAGAAAACACGTCTACCCC
The DNA here is from genome assembly GCF_020745825.1 of Agelaius phoeniceus. Taxonomy (NCBI): domain Eukaryota; kingdom Metazoa; phylum Chordata; class Aves; order Passeriformes; family Icteridae; genus Agelaius; species Agelaius phoeniceus. Next base: position 212,013 of record NW_026531026.1, on the reverse strand, counting down.
GATTCCAGCGAGACACCAGGTCTACCCCGGCTTCTCTGGGAGACCAGGTCAACCTCGCTCCAGCGGAACATCAGGTCGTCCTCGCCCTGGCGGGACAACAGGTCTACCCCGACCCTGACCAGGGACAACAGGTCTACCCGGGCTTCGCTGGGACATCAGGTCTACCCCAGCTCCGTCCGGGGACAACAGGTCTACCCAGCTCTGTAGGGACATCAGGTCTACCCCAGCTCCATCCGGGGACAACAGGTCTACCAAGCTCTGTAGGGATATCAGGTCTACCCAAGCTCCGTCGGGGGACAACAGGTCTACCCAGCTCTGTAGGGACATCAGGTCTACCCGAGCTCCGGCCAGGAACAACACGTCTACCCAGCTCTGTAGGGACATCAGGTCTACCCCGGCTCTGTCCGCGGACAACAGGTCTACCCAGCTCTGTAGAGACAACTGGTCTACCTCACCTCAATAGGGGCAACAGGTCTACCCTTGTTCCGTAGGGCTAGCAGATCTCTGTCACAAAGTCCTGCGGAGAAAACACGTCTACCCCGATTCCAGCGAGACACCAGGTCTACCCCGGCTTCTCTGGGAGACCAGGTCTACATCGCTCCAGCGGGACATCAGGTCGTCCTCGCCCTGGCGGGACAACAGGTCTACCCCGGCCCTGGCACGGACAACAGGTCTACCCAGGCTTCGCTGGGACATCAGGTCTACCCCAGCTCCGTGCGGGGACAACAGGTCTACCCAGCTCTGTAGGGATATCAGGTCTACCCGAGCTCCGGCCAGGGACAACAGGTCTACCCAGCTCTGTAGGGACATCAGGTCTACCCCAGCTCCGTCCGGGGGAAAACAGGTCTACCCAGCTCTGTAGGGACAACTGGTCTACCTCAGCTCAATAGGGACAACAGGTCTACCCTTGTTCCGTAGGGTTAGCAGACCTCTGTAACAAAGTCCTGGGGAGACAACAGGTCTACCCCGATTCCAGCGGGACAACAGGTCTACCCCGACCCCGGCCAGGACAACAGGTCTACCCTGGCTTCGCTGGGACATCAGGCCTACCCCAGCTCCGTCCGGAGACAACAGGTCTACGATGCTCTGTAGGGACAACTGGTCTACCTCAGCTCAATAGGGGCAACAGGTCTACCCTTGTTCCGTAGGGCTAGCAGATCTCTGTCACAAAGTCCTGCGGAGAAAACACGTCTACCCCGATTCCAGCGAGACACCAGGTCTACCCCGGCTTCTCTGGGAGACCAGGTCAACCTCGCTCCAGCGGAACATCAGGTCGTCCTCGCCCTGGCGGGACAACAGGTCTACCCCGACCCTGACCAGGGACAACAGGTCTACCCGGGCTTCGCTGGGACATCAGGTCTACCCCAGCTCCGTCCGGGGACAACAGGTCTACCCAGCTCTGTAGGGACATCAGGTCTACCCCAGCTCCATCCGGGGACAACAGGTCTACCAAGCTCTGTAGGGATATCAGGTCTACCCAAGCTCCGTCGGGGGACAACAGGTCTACCCAGCTCTGTAGGGACATCAGGTCTACCCGAGCTCCGGCCAGGAACAACACGTCTACCCAGCTCTGTAGGGACATCAGGTCTACCCCGGCTCTGTCCGCGGACAACAGGTCTACCCAGCTCTGTAGAGACAACTGGTCTACCTCACCTCAATAGGGGCAACAGGTCTACCCTTGTTCCGTAGGGCTAGCAGATCTCTGTCACAAAGTCCTGCGGAGAAAACACGTCTACCCCGATTCCAGCGAGACACCAGGTCTACCCCGGCTTCTCTGGGAGACCAGGTCTACATCGCTCCAGCGGGACATCAGGTCGTCCTCGCCCTGGCGGGACAACAGGTCTACCCCGGCCCTGGCACGGACAACAGGTCTACCCAGGCTTCGCTGGGACATCAGGTCTACCCCAGCTCCGTGCGGGGACAACAGGTCTACCCAGCTCTGTAGGGATATCAGGTCTACCCGAGCTCCGGCCAGGGACAACAGGTCTACCCAGCTCTGTAGGGACATCAGGTCTACCCCAGCTCCGTCCGGGGAAAACAGGTCTACCCAGCTCTGTAGGGACAACTGGTCTACCTCAGCTCAATAGGGACAACAGGTCTACCTTGTTCCGTAGGGTTAGCAGACCTCTGTAACAAAGTCCTGGGGAGACAACAGGTCTACCCCGATTCCAGCGGGACAACAGGTCTACCCCGACCCCGGCCAGGGACAACAGGTCTACCCTGGCTTCGCTGGGACATCAGGCCTACCCCAGCTCCGTCCGGAGACAACAGGTCTACGATGCTCTGTAGGGACAACTGGTCTACCTCAGCTCAATAGGGGCAACAGGTCTACCCTTGTTCCGTAGGGCTAGCAGATCTCTGTCACAAAGTCCTGGAAAGACAACAGGTCTACCCCGATTCCAGCGGGACACCAGGTCTACCCCGGCTTCTCTGGGAGACCAGGTCAACCTCGCTCCAGCGGAACATCAGGTCGTCCTCGCCCTGGCGGGACAACAGGTCTACCCCGACCCTGACCAGGGACAACAGGTCTACCTGGGCTTCGCTGGGACATCAGGTCTACCCCAGCTCCGTCCGGGGACAACAGGTCTACCCAGCTCTGTAGGGACATCAGGTCTACCCAGCTCCATCCGGGGACAACAGGTCTACCAAGCTCTGTAGGGATATCAGGTCTACCCAAGCTCCGTCGGGGGACAACAGGTCTACCCAGCTCTGTAGGGACATCAGGTCTACCCGAGCTCCGGCCAGGAACAACACGTCTACCCAGCTCTGTAGGGACATCAGGTCTACCCCGGCTCTGTCCGCGGACAACAGGTCTACCCAGCTCTGTAGAGACAACTGGTCTACCTCAGCTCAATAGGGGCAACAGGTCTACCCTTGTTCCGTAGGGCTAGCAGATCTCTGTCACAAAGTCCTGCGGAGAAAACACGTCTACCCCGATTCCAGCGAGACACCAGGTCTACCCCGGCTTCTCTGGGAGACCAGGTCTACATCGCTCCAGCGGGACATCAGGTCGTCCTCGCCCTGGCGGGACAACAGGTCTACCCCGGCCCTGGCACGGACAACAGGTCTACCCAGGCTTCGCTGGGACATCAGGTCTACCCCAGCTCCGTGCGGGGACAACAGGTCTACCCAGCTCTGTAGGGATATCAGGTCTACCCGAGCTCCGGCCAGGGACAACAGGTCTACCCAGCTCTGTAGGGACATCAGGTCTACCCCAGCTCCGTCCGGGGAAAACAGGTCTACCCAGCTCTGTAGGGACAACTGGTCTACCTCAGCTCAATAGGGACAACAGGTCTACCCTTGTTCCGTAGGGTTAGCAGACCTCTGTAACAAAGTCCTGGGGAGACAACAGGTCTACCCCGATTCCAGCGGGACAACAGGTCTACCCCGACCCCGGCCAGGGACAACAGGTCTACCCTGGCTTCGCTGGGACATCAGGCCTACCCCAGCTCCGTCCGGAGACAACAGGTCTACGATGCTCTGTAGGGACAACTGGTCTACCTCAGCTCAATAGGGGCAACAGGTCTACCCTTGTTCCGTAGGGCTAGCAGATCTCTGTCACAAAGTCCTGGAAAGACAACAGGTCTACCCCGATTCCAGCGGGACACCAGGTCTACCCCGGCTTCTCTGGGAGACCAGGTCAACCTCGCTCCAGCGGAACATCAGGTCGTCCTCGCCCTGGCGGGACAACAGGTCTACCCGACCCTGACCAGGGACAACAGGTCTACCCGGGCTTCGCTGGGACATCAGGTCTACCCCAGCTCCGTCCGGGGACAACAGGTCTACCCAGCTCTGTAGGGACATCAGGTCTACCCAGCTCCATCCGGGGACAACAGGTCTACCATGCTCCGTAGGGATATCAGGTCTACCCAAGCTCCGTCGGGGGACAACAGGTCTACCCAGCTCTGTAGGGACATCAGGTCTACCCGAGCTCCGGCCAGGAACAACACGTCTACCCAGCTCTGTAGGGACATCAGGTCTACCCCGGCTCTGTCCGCGGACAACAGGTCTACCCAGCTCTGTAGAGACAACTGGTCTACCTCACCTCAATAGGGGCAACAGGTCTACCCTTGTTCCGTAGGGCTAGCAGATCTCTGTCACAAAGTCCTGCGGAGAAAACACGTCTACCCCGATTCCAGCGAGACACCAGGTCTACCCCGGCTTCTCTGGGAGACCAGGTCTACGTCGCTCCAGCGGGACATCAGGTCGTCCTCGCCCTGGCGGGACAACAGGTCTACCCCGGCCCTGGCACGGACAACAGGTCTACCCAGGCTTCGCTGGGACATCAGGTCTACCCCAGCTCCGTGCGGGGACAACAGGTCTACCCAGCTCTGTAGGGATATCAGGTCTACCCGAGCTCCGGCCAGGGACAACAGGTCTACCCAGCTCTGTAGGGACATCAGGTCTACCCCAGCTCCGTCCGGGGAAAACAGGTCTACCCAGCTCTGTAGGGACAACTGGTCTACCTCAGCTCAATAGGGACAACAGGTCTACCCTTGTTCCGTAGGGTTAGCAGACCTCTGTAACAAAGTCCTGGGGAGACAAAAGGTCTACCCCGATTCCAGCGGGACAACAGGTCTACCCCGACCCCGGCCAGGGACAACAGGTCTACCCTGGCTTCGCTGGGACATCAGGCCTACCCCAGCTCCGTCCGGAGACAACAGGTCTACGATGCTCTGTAGGGACAACTGGTCTACCTCAGCTCAATAGGGGCAACAGGTCTACCCTTGTTCCGTAGGGCTAGCAGATCTCTGTCACAAAGTCCTGGAAAGACAACAGGTCTACCCGATTCCAGCGGGACACCAGGTCTACCCCGGCTTCTCTGGGAGACCAGGTCAACCTCGCTCCAGCGGAACATCAGGTCGTCCTCGCCCTGGCGGGACAACAGGTCTACCCCGACCCTGACCAGGGACAACAGGTCTACCCGGGCTTCGCTGGGACATCAGGTCTACCCCAGCTCCGTCCGGGGACAACAGGTCTACCCAGCTCTGTAGGGACATCAGGTCTACCCCAGCTCCATCCGGGGACAACAGGTCTACCAAGCTCCGTAGGGATATCAGGTCTACCCAAGCTCCGTCGGGGGACAACAGGTCTACCCAGCTCTGTAGGGACATCAGGTCTACCCGAGCTCCGGCCAGGAACAACACGTCTACCCAGCTCTGTAGGGACATCAGGTCTACCCCGGCTCTGTCCGCGGACAACAGGTCTACCCAGCTCTGTAGAGACAACTGGTCTACCTCACCTCAATAGGGGCAACAGGTCTACCCTTGTTCCGTAGGGCTAGCAGATCTCTGTCACAAAGTCCTGCGGAGAAAACACGTCTACCCCGATTCCAGCGAGACACCAGGTCTACCCCGGCTTCTCTGGGAGACCAGGTCTACATCGCTCCAGCGGGACATCAGGTCGTCCTCGCCCTGGCGGGACAACAGGTCTACCCCGGCCCTGGCACGGACAACAGGTCTACCCAGGCTTCGCTGGGACATCAGGTCTACCCCAGCTCCGTGCGGGGACAACAGGTCTACCCAGCTCTGTAGGGACATCAGGTCTACCCCATCTCCGTCCGGGGACAACAGGTCTACCCAGCTCTGTAGGGACATCAGGTCTACCCGAGCTCCGGCCAGGGACAACAGGTCTACCCAGCCCTGTAGGGACATCAGGTCTACCCCAGCTCCGTCCGGGGACAACAGGTCTACCCAGCTCTGTAGGGACATCAGGTCTACCCCAGCTCCGTCCGGAGACAACAGGTCTACCATGCTCTGTAATGACAACTGGTCTACCTCAGCTCAATAGGGGCAACAGGTCTACCCTTGTTCCGTAGGGCTAGCAGATCTCTGTCACAAAGTCCTGGAAAGAAAACAGGTCTACCCCGTTTTCAGCTGGACAACAGGTCTACTCCGTCTTCTCTGGGACACCAGGTATACCTCGCTCCAGCGGGACATCAGGTCGTCCTCGCCCTGGCGGGACAACAGGTCTACCCCGGCCCTGGCCAGGGACAACAGGTCTACCCTGGCTTCGCTGGGACATCAGGTCTACCCCAGCTCCGTCCGGAGACAACAGGTCTACCCAGCTCTGTAGGGACAACTGGTCTACCTAAGCTCAATCGGGACAACAGGTCTACCCTTGTTCCGTAGGGCTAGCAGATCTCTGTCAAAAAGTCCTGGCGAGACAACACGTCTACCCCGTTTTCAGCGGGACACCAGGTCTACCCCGGCTTCTCTGGGAGACCAGGTCTACCTCGCTCCAGCGGAACATCAGGTCGTCCTCGCCCTGGCGGGACAACAGGTCTACCCCGACCCTGGCCAGGGACAACAGGTCTACCCTGGCTTCGCTGGGACATCAGGTCTACCACAGCTCCGTCCGGGGACAATTGGTCTACCCAGCTCTGTAGGGATATCAGGTCTACCCAAGCTCCGTCGGGGGACAACAGGTCTACCCAGCTCTGTAGGGACATCAGGTCTACCCCAGCTCAATAGGGACAACAGGTCTACCCTTATATCGTAGGGCTAGCAGATCTCTGTCACAAAGTCCTGGGGAGACAACAGGTCTACCCCGATTCCAGGGGGACACCAGGTCTACCCCAGCTTCTCTGGGAGACCAGGTCTACCTCGCTCCAGCGGGACATCAGGTCGTCCTCACCCTGGCGGCACACCAGGTCTACCCCGGCCCTGGCACGGACAACAGGTCTACCCAGGCTTCGCTGGGACATCAGGTCTACCCCGCCTCCGGCCAGGGACAACAGGTCTACCCAGCTCTGTAGGGACATCAGGTCTACCCCAGCTCCGTCCGGGGACAACAGGTCTACCCAGCTCTGTAGGGACATCAGGTCTACCCGCGCTCCGGCCAGGGACAACAGGTCTACCCAGCTCTGTAGGGACAACTGGTCTACCTCAGCTCAATAGGGGCAACAGGTCTACCCTTGTTCCGTAGGGCTAGCAGATCTCTGTCACAAAGTCCTGGAAAGACAACAGGTCTACCCCGATTCCAGCGGGACACCAGGTCTACCCCGGCTTCTCTGGGAGACCAGGTCTACATCGCTCCAGCGGGACATCAGGTCGTCCTCGCCCTGGCGGGACAACAGGTCTACCCCGACCCTGGCCAGGGACAACAGGTCTACCCGGGCTTCGCTGGGACATCAGGTCTACCCCAGCTCCGTGCGGGGACAACAGGTCTACCCAGCTCTGTAGGGACATCAGGTCTACCCCAGCTCCGTCCGGGGACAACAGGTCTACCCAGCTCTGTAGGGATATCAGGTCTACCCAAGCTCCGTCGGGGGACAACAGGTCTACCCAGCTCTGTAGGGACATCAGGTCTACCCGAGCTCCGGCCAGGAACAACACGTCTACCCAGCTCTGTAGGGACATCAGGTCTACCCGAGCTCCGGCCAGGGACAACAGGTCTACCCAGCTCTGTAGAGACAACTGGTCTACCTCACCTCAATAGGGGCAACAGGTCTACCCTTGTTCCGTAGGGCTAGCAGATCTCTGTGACAAAGTCCTGGGGAGAAAACACGTCTACCCCGATTCCAGCGAGACACCAGGTCTACCCCGGATTCTCTGTGACACCAGGTCTACCTCGCTCCCGCGGGACATCAGGTCGTCCTCGCCCTGGCGGGACAACAGGTCTACCCCGGCCCTGGCACGGACAACAGGTCTACCCAGGCTTCGCTGGGACATCAGGTCTACCCCAGCTCCGTCCAGGGACAACAGGTCTACCCAGCTCTGTAGGGACATCAGGTCTACCCCAGCTCCGTCCGGGAACAACAGGTCTACCCAGCTCTGTAGGGACATCAGGTCTACCCCAGCTCCGTCCAGGTACAACAGGTCTACCCAGCTCTGTAGGGACATCAGGTCTACCCCAGCTCCGTCCGGGGAAAACAGGTCTACCCAGCTCTGTAGGGACAACTGGTCTACCTCAGCTCAATAGGGACAACAGGTCTACCCTTGTTCCGTAGGGTTAGCAGACCTCTGTAACAAAGTCCTGGGGAGACAACAGGTCTACCCCGATTCCAGCGGGACAACAGGTCTACCCCGACCCCGGCCAGGGACAACAGGTCTACCCTGGCTTCGCTGGGACATCAGGCCTACCCCAGCTCCGTCCGGAGACAACAGGTCTACGATGCTCTGTAGGGACAACTGGTCTACCTCAGCTCAATAGGGGCAACAGGTCTACCCTTGTTCCGTAGGGCTAGCAGATCTCTGTCACAAAGTCCTGGAAAGACAACAGGTCTACCCCGATTCCAGCGGGACACCAGGTCTACCCCGGCTTCTCTGGGAGACCAGGTCAACCTCGCTCCAGCGGAACATCAGGTCGTCCTCGCCCTGGCGGGACAACAGGTCTACCCCGACCCTGACCAGGGACAACAGGTCTACCCGGGCTTCGCTGGGACATCAGGTCTACCCCAGCTCCGTCCGGGGACAACAGGTCTACCCAGCTCTGTAGGGACATCAGGTCTACCCCAGCTCCATCCGGGGACAACAGGTCTACCAAGCTCTGTAGGGATATCAGGTCTACCCAAGCTCCGTCGGGGGACAACAGGTCTACCCAGCTCTGTAGGGACATCAGGTCTACCCGAGCTCCGGCCAGGAACAACACGTCTACCCAGCTCTGTAGGGACATCAGGTCTACCCCGGCTCTGTCCGCGGACAACAGGTCTACCCAGCTCTGTAGAGACAACTGGTCTACCTCACCTCAATAGGGGCAACAGGTCTACCCTTGTTCCGTAGGGCTAGCAGATCTCTGTCACAAAGTCCTGCGGAGAAAACACGTCTACCCCGATTCCAGCGAGACACCAGGTCTACCCCGGCTTCTCTGGGAGACCAGGTCTACATCGCTCCAGCGGGACATCAGGTCGTCCTCGCCCTGGCGGGACAACAGGTCTACCCCGGCCCTGGCACGGACAACAGGTCTACCCAGGCTTCGCTGGGACATCAGGTCTACCCCAGCTCCGTGCGGGGACAACAGGTCTACCCAGCTCTGTAGGGATATCAGGTCTACCCCAGCTCCGTCCGGGGACAACAGGTCTACTCAGCTCTGTAGGGACATCAGGTCTACCCGAGCTCCGGCCAGGGACAACAGGTCTACCCAGCCCTGTAGGGACATCAGGTCTACCCCAGCTCCGTCCGGGGACAACAGGTCTACCCAGCTCTGTAGGGACATCAGGTCTACCCCAGCTCCGTCCGGGGAAAACAGGTCTACCCAGCTCTGTAGGGACAACTGGTCTACCTCAGCTCAATAGGGACAACAGGTCTACCCTTGTTCCGTAGGGTTAGCAGACCTCTGTAACAAAGTCCTGGGGAGACAACAGGTCTACCCCGATTCCAGCGGGACAACAGGTCTACCCCGGCTTCTCTGGGAGACCAGGTCTACCTCGCTCCAGCGGGACATCAGGTCGTCCGCGCCCTGGCGGGACAACAGGTCTACCCCGACCCCGGCCAGGGACAACAGGTCTACCCTGGCTTCGCTGGGACATCAGGTCTACCCCAGCTCCGTCCGGAGACAACAGGTCTACCATGCTCTGTAGGGACAACTGGTCTACCTCAGCTCAATAGGGGCAACAGGTCTACCCTTGTTCCGTAGGGCTAGCAGATCTCTGTCACAAAGTCCTGGAAAGAAAACAGGTCTACCCCGTTTTCAGCTGGACAACAGGTCTACTCCGTCTTCTCTGGGACACCAGGTCTACCTCGCTCCAGCGGGACATCAGGTCGTCCTCGCCCTGGCGGGACAACAGGTCTACCCCGGCCCTGGCCAGGGACAACAGGTCTACCCTGGCTTCGCTGGGACATCAGGTCTACCCCAGCTCCGTGCGGGGACAACAGGTCTACCCAGCTCTGTAGGGACAACTGGTCTACCTCAGCTCAATCGGGACAACAGGTCTACCCTTGTTCCGTAGGGCTAGCAGATCTCTGTCAAAAAGTCCTGGCGAGACAACACGTCTACCCCGTTTTCAGCGGGACACCAGGTCTACCCCGGCTTCTCTGGGAGACCAGGTCTACCTCGCTCCAGCGGAACATCAGGTCGTCCTCGCCCTGGCGGGACAACAGGTCTACCCCGACCCTGGCCAGGGACAACAGGTCTACCCTGGCTTCGCTGGGACATCAGGTCTACCCGAGCTCCGGCCAGGGACAACAGGTCTACCCATCTCTGTAGGAAAATCAGGTCTACCCCGGCTCCGTCCGCGGACAACAGGTCTACCCAGCTCTGTAGAGACAACTGGTCTACCTCAGCTCAATAGGGACAACAGGTCTACCCTTATATCGTAGGTCTAGCAGATCTCTTTCACAAAGTCGTGGGTAGACAACAGGTCTACCCCGTTTTCAGCTGGACAACAGGTCTACTCCGTCTTCTCTGGGACAGCAGGTCTACCTCGCTCCAGCGGGACATCAGGTCGTCCTCGCCCTGGCCAGGGACAACAGGTCTACCCTGGCTTCGCTGGGACATCAGGTCTACCCCAGCACCGTCCGGGGACAACAGGTCTACCCAGCTCTGTAGGGACATCAGGTCTACCCCAGCTCCGTCCGGGGACAACAGGTCTACCCAGCTCTGTAGGGACATCAGGTCTACCCCACCTCCGGCCAGGGACAACAGGTCTACCCAGCTCTGTAGGGACATCAGGTCTACCCCAGCTCCGTCCGGGGACAACAGGTCTACCCAGCTCTGTAGGGACATCAGGTCTACCCGAGCTCCGAACAGGGACAACAGGTCTACCCAGCTCTGTAGGGACAACTGGTCTACCTCAGCTCAATAGGGGCAACAGGTCTACCCTTGTTCCGTAGGGCTAGCAGATCTCTGTCACAAAGTCCTGGAAAGACAACAGGTCTACCCCGATTCCAGCGGGACACCAGGTCTACCCCGGCTACTCTGGGAGACCAGGTCAACCTCGCTCCAGCGGAACATCAGGTCGTCCTCGCCCTGGCGGGACAACAGGTCTACCCCGACCCTGGCGAGGGACAACAGGTCTACCCAGGCTTCGCTGGGACATCAGGTCTACCCCAGCTCCGTGCGGGGACAACAGGTCTACCCAGCTCTGTAGGGACATCAGGTCTACCCCAGCTCCATCCGGGGACAACAGGTCTACCAAGCTCTGTAGGGATATCAGGTCTACCCAAGCTCCGTCGGGGGACAACAGGTCTACCAAGCTCTGTAGGGACATCAGGTCTACCCCAGCTCCGTCCGGGGACAACAGGTCTACCCAGCTCTGTAGGGACATCAGGTCTACCCCAGCTCCGTCCGGGGAAAACAGGTCTACCCAGCTCTGTAGGGACAACTGGTCTACCTCACCTCAATAGGGGCAACAGGTCTACCCTTGTTCCGTAGGGCTAGCAGATCTCTGTGACAAAGTCCTGGGGAGAAAACACGTCTACCCCGATTCCAGCGAGACACCAGGTCTACCCCGGATTCTCTGTGACACCAGGTCTACCTCGCTCCCGCGGGACATCAGGTCGTCCTCGCCCTGGCGGGACAACAGGTCTACCCCGGCCCTGGCACGGACAAGAGGTCTACCCAGGCTTCGCTGGGACATCAGGTCTACCCCAGCTCCGTCCAGGGACAACAGGTCTACCCAGCTCTGTAGGGACATCAGGTCTACCCCAGCTCCGTCCGGGAACAACAGGTCTACCCAGCTCTGAGGGACATCAGGTCTACCCCAGCTCCGTCCAGGTACAACAGGTCTACCCAGCTCTGTAGGGACATCAGGTCTACCCCAGCTCCGTCCGGGGAAAACAGGTCTACCCAGCTCTGTAGGGACAACTGGTCTACCTCAGCTCAATAGGGACAACAGGTCTACCCTTGTTCCGTAGGGTTAGCAGACCTCTGTAACAAAGTCCTGGGGAGAAAACACGTCTACCCCGATTCCAGCGGGACAACAGGTCTACCCCGGCTTCTCTGGGAGACCAGGTCTACATCGCTCCAGCGGGACATCAGGTCGTCCTCGCCCTGGCGGGACAACAGGTCTACCCCGGCCCTGGCACGGACAACAGGTCTACCCAGGCTTCGCTGGGACATCAGGTCTACCCCAGCTCCGTGCGGGGACAACAGGTCTACCCAGCTCTGTAGGGATATCAGGTCTACCCGAGCTCCGGCCAGGGACAACAGGTCTACCCAGCTCTGTAGGGACATCAGGTCTACCCCAGCTCCGTCCGGGGAAAACAGGTCTACCCAGCTCTGTAGGGACAACTGGTCTACCTCAGCTCAATAGGGACAACAGGTCTACCCTTGTTCCGTAGGGTTAGCAGACCTCTGTAACAAAGTCCTGGGGAGACAACAGGTCTACCCCGATTCCAGCGGGACAACAGGTCTACCCCGACCCCGGCCAGGGACAACAGGTCTACCCTGGCTTCGCTGGGACATCAGGCCTACCCCAGCTCCGTCCGGAGACAACAGGTCTACGATGCTCTGTAGGGACAACTGGTCTACCTCAGCTCAATAGGGGCAACAGGTCTACCCTTGTTCCGTAGGGCTAGCAGATCTCTGTCACAAAGTCCTGGAAAGACAACAGGTCTACCCCGATTCCAGCGGGACACCAGGTCTACCCCGGCTTCTCTGGGAGACCAGGTCAACCTCGCTCCAGCGGAACATCAGGTCGTCCTCGCCCTGGCGGGACAACAGGTCTACCCCGACCCTGACCAGGGACAACAGGTCTACCCGGGCTTCGCTGGGACATCAGGTCTACCCCAGCTCCGTCCGGGGACAACAGGTCTACCCAGCTCTGTAGGGACATCAGGTCTACCCCAGCTCCATCCGGGGACAACAGGTCTACCAAGCTCTGTAGGGATATCAGGTCTACCCAAGCTCCGTCGGGGGACAACAGGTCTACCCAGCTCTGTAGGGACATCAGGTCTACCCGAGCTCCGGCCAGGAACAACACGTCTACCCAGCTCTGTAGGGACATCAGGTCTACCCCGGCTCTGTCCGCGGACAACAGGTCTACCCAGCTCTGTAGAGACAACTGGTCTACCTCACCTCAATAGGGGCAACAGGTCTACCCTTGTTCCGTAGGGCTAGCAGATCTCTGTCACAAAGTCCTGCGGAGAAAACACGTCTACCCCGATTCCAGCGAGACACCAGGTCTACCCCGGCTTCTCTGGGAGACCAGGTCTACATCGCTCCAGCGGGACATCAGGTCGTCCTCGCCCTGGCGGGACAACAGGTCTACCCCGGCCCTGGCACGGACAACAGGTCTACCCAGGCTTCGCTGGGACATCAGGTCTACCCCAGCTCCGTGCGGGGACAACAGGTCTACCCAGCTCTGTAGGGATATCAGGTCTACCCCAGCTCCGTCCGGGGACAACAGGTCTACTCAGCTCTGTAGGGACATCAGGTCTACCCGAGCTCCGGCCAGGGACAACAGGTCTACCCAGCCCTGTAGGGACATCAGGTCTACCCCAGCTCCGTCCGGGGACAACAGGTCTACCCAGCTCTGTAGGGACATCAGGTCTACCCCAGCTCCGTCCGGGGAAAACAGGTCTACCCAGCTCTGTAGGGACAACTGGTCTACCTCAGCTCAATAGGGACAACAGGTCTACCCTTGTTCCGTAGGGTTAGCAGACCTCTGTAACAAAGTCCTGGGGAGACAACAGGTCTACCCCGATTCCAGCGGGACAACAGGTCTACCCCGGCTTCTCTGGGAGACCAGGTCTACCTCGCTCCAGCGGGACATCAGGTCGTCCGCGCCCTGGCGGGACAACAGGTCTACCCCGACCCCGGCCAGGGACAACAGGTCTACCCTGGCTTCGCTGGGACATCAGGTCTACCCCAGCTCCGTCCGGAGATAACAGGTCTACCATGCTCTGTAGGGACAACTGGTCTACCTCAGCTCAATAGGGGCAACAGGTCTACCCTTGTTCCGTAGGGCTAGCAGATCTCTGTCACAAAGTCCTGGAAAGAAAACAGGTCTACCCCGTTTTCAGCTGGACAACAGGTCTACTCCGTCTTCTCTGGGACACCAGGTCTACCTCGCTCCAGCGGGACATCAGGTCGTCCTCGCCCTGGCGGGACAACAGGTCTACCCCGGCCCTGGCCAGGGACAACAGGTCTACCCTGGCTTCGCTGGGACATCAGGTCTACCCCAGCTCCGTGCGGGGACAACAGGTCTACCCAGCTCTGTAGGGACAACTGGTCTACCTCAGCTCAATCGGGACAACAGGTCTACCCTTGTTCCGTAGGGCTAGCAGATCTCTGTCAAAAAGTCCTGGCGAGACAACACGTCTACCCCGTTTTCAGCGGGACACCAGGTCTACCCCGGCTTCTCTGGGAGACCAGGTCTACCTCGCTCCAGCGGAACATCAGGTCGTCCTCGCCCTGGCGGGACAACAGGTCTACCCCGACCCTGGCCAGGGACAACAGGTCTACCCTGGCTTCGCTGGGACATCAGGTCTACCCGAGCTCCGGCCAGGGACAACAGGTCTACCCATCTCTGTAGGAAAATCAGGTCTACCCCGGCTCCGTCCGCGGACAACAGGTCTACCCAGCTCTGTAGAGACAACTGGTCTACCTCAGCTCAATAGGGACAACAGGTCTACCCTTATATCGTAGGTCTAGCAGATCTCTTTCACAAAGTCGTGGGTAGACAACAGGCCTACCCCGTTTTCAGCTGGACAACAGGTCTACTCCGTCTTCTCTGGGACAGCAGGTCTACCTCGCTCCAGCGGGACATCAGGTCGTCCTCGCCCTGGCCAGGGACAACAGGTCTACCCTGGCTTCGCTGGGACATCAGGTCTACCCCAGCACCGTCCGGGGACAACAGGTCTACCCAGCTCTGTAGGGACATCAGGTCTACCCCAGCTCCGTCCGGGGACAACAGGTCTACCCAGCTCTGTAGGGACATCAGGTCTACCCCACCTCCGGCCAGGGACAACAGGTCTACCCAGCTCTGTAGGGACATCAGGTCTACCCCAGCTCCGTCCGGGGACAACAGGTCTACCCAGCTCTGTAGGGACATCAGGTCTACCCGAGCTCCGAACAGGGACAACAGGTCTACCCAGCTCTGTAGGGACAACTGGTCTACCTCAGCTCAATAGGGGCAACAGGTCTACCCTTGTTCCGTAGGGCTAGCAGATCTCTGTCACAAAGTCCTGGAAAGACAACAGGTCTACCCCGATTCCAGCGGGACACCAGGTCTACCCCGGCTACTCTGGGAGACCAGGTCAACCTCGCTCCAGCGGAACATCAGGTCGTCCTCGCCCTGGCGGGACAACAGGTCTACCCCGACCCTGGCGAGGGACAACAGGTCTACCCAGGCTTCGCTGGGACATCAGGTCTACCCCAGCTCCGTGCGGGGACAACAGGTCTACCCAGCTCTGTAGGGACATCAGGTCTACCCCAGCTCCATCCGGGGACAACAGGTCTACCAAGCTCTGTAGGGATATCAGGTCTACCCAAGCTCCGTCGGGGGACAACAGGTCTACCAAGCTCTGTAGGGACATCAGGTCTACCCCAGCTCCGTCCGGGGACAACAGGTCTACCCAGCTCTGTAGGGACATCAGGTCTACCCCAGCTCCGTCCGGGGAAAACAGGTCTACCCAGCTCTGTAGGGACAACTGGTCTACCTCACCTCAATAGGGGCAACAGGTCTACCCTTGTTCCGTAGGGCTAGCAGATCTCTGTGACAAAGTCCTGGGGAGAAAACACGTCTACCCCGATTCCAGCGAGACACCAGGTCTACCCCGGATTCTCTGTGACACCAGGTCTACCTCGCTCCCGCGGGACATCAGGTCGTCATCGCCCTGGCGGGACAACAGGTCTACCCCGGCCCTGGCACGGACAAGAGGTCTACCCAGGCTTCGCTGGGACATCAGGTCTACCCCAGCTCCGTCCAGGGACAACAGGTCTACCCAGCTCTGTAGGGACATCAGGTCTACCCCAGCTCCGTCCGGGAACAACAGGTCTACCCAGCTCTGAGGGACATCAGGTCTACCCCAGCTCCGTCCAGGTACAACAGGTCTACCCAGCTCTGTAGGGACATCAGGTCTACCCCAGCTCCGTCCGGGGAAAACAGGTCTACCCAGCTCTGTAGGGACAACTGGTCTACCTCAGCTCAATAGGGACAACAGGTCTACCCTTGTTCCGTAGGGTTAGCAGACCTCTGTAACAAAGTCCTGGGGAGAAAACACGTCTACCCCGATTCCAGCGGGACAACAGGTCTACCCCGGCTTCTCTGGGAGACCAGGTCTACATCGCTCCAGCGGGACATCAGGTCGTCCTCGCCCTGGCGGGACAACAGGTCTACCCCGGCCCTGGCACGGACAACAGGTCTACCCAGGCTTCGCTGGGACATCAGGTCTACCCCAGCTCCGTGCGGGGACAACAGGTCTACCCAGCTCTGTAGGGATATCAGGTCTACCCGAGCTCCGGCCAGGGACAACAGGTCTACCCAGCTCTGTAGGGACATCAGGTCTACCCCAGCTCCGTCCGGGGAAAACAGGTCTACCCAGCTCTGTAGGGACAACTGGTCTACCTCAGCTCAATAGGGACAACAGGTCTACCCTTGTTCCGTAGGGTTAGCAGACCTCTGTAACAAAGTCCTGGGGAGACAACAGGTCTACCCCGATTCCAGCGGGACAACAGGTCTACCCCGACCCCGGCCAGGGACAACAGGTCTACCCTGGCTTCGCTGGGACATCAGGCCTACCCCAGCTCCGTCCGGAGACAACAGGTCTACGATGCTCTGTAGGGACAACTGGTCTACCTCAGCTCAATAGGGGCAACAGGTCTACCCTTGTTCCGTAGGGCTAGCAGATCTCTGTCACAAAGTCCTGGAAAGACAACAGGTCTACCCCGATTCCAGCGGGACACCAGGTCTACCCCGGCTTCTCTGGGAGACCAGGTCAACCTCGCTCCAGCGGAACATCAGGTCGTCCTCGCCCTGGCGGGACAACAGGTCTACCCCGACCCTGACCAGGGACAACAGGTCTACCCGGGCTTCGCTGGGACATCAGGTCTACCCCAGCTCCGTCCGGGGACAACAGGTCTACCCAGCTCTGTAGGGACATCAGGTCTACCCCAGCTCCATCCGGGGACAACAGGTCTACCAAGCTCCGTAGGGATATCAGGTCTACCCAAGCTCCGTCGGGGGACAACAGGTCTACCCAGCTCTGTAGGGACATCAGGTCTACCCGAGCTCCGGCCAGGAACAACACGTCTACCCAGCTCTGTAGGGACATCAGGTCTACCCCGGCTCTGTCCGCGGACAACAGGTCTACCCAGCTCTGTAGAGACAACTGGTCTACCTCACCTCAATAGGGGCAACAGGTCTACCCTTGTTCCGTAGGGCTAGCAGATCTCTGTCACAAAGTCCTGCGGAGAAAACACGTCTACCCCGATTCCAGCGAGACACCAGGTCTACCCCGGCTTCTCTGGGAGACCAGGTCTACATCGCTCCAGCGGGACATCAGGTCGTCCTCGCCCTGGCGGGACAACAGGTCTACCCCGGCCCTGGCACGGACAACAGGTCTACCCAGGCTTCGCTGGGACATCAGGTCTACCCCAGCTCCGTGCGGGGACAACAGGTCTACCCAGCTCTGTAGGGACATCAGGTCTACCCCAGCTCCGTCCGGGGACAACAGGTCTACCCAGCTCTGTAGGGACATCAGGTCTACCCGAGCTCCGGCCAGGGACAACAGGTCTACCCAGCCCTGTAGGGACATCAGGTCTACCCCAGCTCCGTCCGGGGACAACAGGTCTACCCAGCTCTGTAGGGACATCAGGTCTACCCCAGCTCCGTCCGGGGAAAACAGGTCTACCCAGCTCTGTAGGGACAACTGGTCTACCTCAGCTCAATAGGGACAACAGGTCTACCCTTGTTCCGTAGGGTTAGCAGACCTCTGTAACAAAGTCCTGGGGAGACAACAGGTCTACCCCGATTCCAGCGGGACAACAGGTCTACCCCGGCTTCTCTGGGAGACCAGGTCTACCTCGCTCCAGCGGGACATCAGGTCGTCCGCGCCCTGGCGGGACAACAGGTCTACCCCGACCCCGGCCAGGGACAACAGGTCTACCCTGGCTTCGCTGGGACATCAGGTCTACCCCACCTCCGTCCGGAGACAACAGGTCTACCATGCTCTGTAGGGACAACTGGTCTACCTCAGCTCAATAGGGGCAACAGGTCTACCCTTGTTCCGTAGGGCTAGCAGATCTCTGTCACAAAGTCCTGGAAAGAAAACAGGTCTACCCCGTTTTCAGCTGGACAACAGGTCTACTCCGTCTTCTCTGGGACACCAGGTATACCTCGCTCCAGCGGGACATCAGGTCGTCCTCGCCCTGGCGGGACAACAGGTCTACCCCGGCCCTGGCCAGGGACAACAGGTCTACCCTGGCTTCGCTGGGACATCAGGTCTACCCCAGCTCCGTCCGGAGACAACAGGTCTACCCAGCTCTGTAGGGACAACTGGTCTACCTAAGCTCAATCGGGACAACAGGTCTACCCTTGTCCCGTAGGGCTAGCAGATCTCTGTCAAAAAGTCCTGGCGAGACAACACGTCTACCCCGTTTTCAGCGGGACACCAGGTCTACCCCGGCTTCTCTGGGAGACCAGGTCTACCTCGCTCCAGCGGAACATCAGGTCGTCCTCGCCCTGGCGGGACAACAGGTCTACCCCGACCCTGGCCAGGGACAACAGGTCTACCCTGGCTTCGCTGGGACATCAGGTCTACCACAGCTCCGTCCGGGGACAATTGGTCTACCCAGCTCTGTAGGGATATCAGGTCTACCCAAGCTCCGTCGGGGGACAACAGGTCTACCCAGCTCTGTAGGGACATCAGGTCTACCCCAGCTCAATAGGGACAACAGGTCTACCCTTATATCGTAGGGCTAGCAGATCTCTGTCACTAAGTCCTGGGGAGACAACAGGTCTACCCCGATTCCAGGGGGACACCAGGTCTACCCCAGCTTCTCTGGGAGACCAGGTCTACCTCGCTCCAGCGGGACATCAGGTCGTCCTCACCCTGGCGGCACACCAGGTCTACCCCGGCCCTGGCACGGACAACAGGTCTACCCAGGCTTCGCTGGGACATCAGGTCTACCCCGCCTCCGGCCAGGGACAACAGGTCTACCCAGCTCTGTAGGGACATCAGGTCTACCCCAGCTCCGTCCGGGGACAACAGGTCTACCCAGCTCTGTAGGGACATCAGGTCTACCCGCGCTCCGGCCAGGGACAACAGGTCTACCCAGCTCTGTAGGGACAACTGGTCTACCTCAGCTCAATAGGGGCAACAGGTCTACCCTTGTTCCGTAGGGCTAGCAGATCTCTGTCACAAAGTCCTGGAAAGACAACAGGTCTACCCCGATTCCAGCGGGACACCAGGTCTACCCCGGCTTCTCTGGGAGACCAGGTCTACATCGCTCCAGCGGGACATCAGGTCGTCCTCGCCCTGGCGGGACAACAGGTCTACCCCGACCCTGGCCAGGGACAACAGGTCTACCCGGGCTTCGCTGGGACATCAGGTCTACCCCAGCTCCGTGCGGGGACAACAGGTCTACCCAGCTCTGTAGGGACATCAGGTCTACCCCAGCTCCGTCCGGGGACAACAGGTCTACCCAGCTCTGTAGGGATATCAGGTCTACCCAAGCTCCGTCGGGGGACAACAGGTCTACCCAGCTCTGTAGGGACATCAGGTCTACCCGAGCTCCGGCCAGGAACAACACGTCTACCCAGCTCTGTAGGGACATCAGGTCTACCCGAGCTCCGGCCAGGGACAACAGGTCTACCCAGCTCTGTAGAGACAACTGGTCTACCTCACCTCAATAGGGGCAACAGGTCTACCCTTGTTCCGTAGGGCTAGCAGATCTCTGTGACAAAGTCCTGGGGAGAAAACACGTCTACCCCGATTCCAGCGAGACACCAGGTCTACCCCGGATTCTCTGTGACACCAGGTCTACCTCGCTCCCGCGGGACATCAGGTCGTCCTCGCCCTGGCGGGACAACAGGTCTACCCCGGCCCTGGCACGGACAACAGGTCTACCCAGGCTTCGCTGGGACATCAGGTCTACCCCAGCTCCGTCCAGGGACAACAGGTCTACCCAGCTCTGTAGGGACATCAGGTCTACCCCAGCTCCGTCCGGGAACAACAGGTCTACCCAGCTCTGTAGGGACATCAGGTCTACCCCAGCTCCGTCCAGGTACAACAGGTCTACCCAGCTCTGTAGGGACATCAGGTCTACCCCAGCTCCGTCCGGGGAAAACAGGTCTACCCAGCTCTGTAGGGACAACTGGTCTACCTCAGCTCAATAGGGACAACAGGTCTACCCTTGTTCCGTAGGGTTAGCAGACCTCTGTAACAAAGTCCTGGGGAGACAACAGGTCTACCCCGATTCCAGCGGGACAACAGGTCTACCCCGACCCCGGCCAGGGACAACAGGTCTACCCTGGCTTCGCTGGGACATCAGGCCTACCCCAGCTCCGTCCGGAGACAACAGGTCTACGATGCTCTGTAGGGACAACTGGTCTACCTCAGCTCAATAGGGGCAACAGGTCTACCCTTGTTCCGTAGGGCTAGCAGATCTCTGTCACAAAGTCCTGGAAAGACAACAGGTCTACCCCGATTCCAGCGGGACACCAGGTCTACCCCGGCTTCTCTGGGAGACCAGGTCAACCTCGCTCCAGCGGAACATCAGGTCGTCCTCGCCCTGGCGGGACAACAGGTCTACCCCGACCCTGACCAGGGACAACAGGTCTACCCGGGCTTCGCTGGGACATCAGGTCTACCCCAGCTCCGTCCGGGGACAACAGGTCTACCCAGCTCTGTAGGGACATCAGGTCTACCCCAGCTCCATCCGGGGACAACAGGTCTACCAAGCTCTGTAGGGATATCAGGTCTACCCCAGCTCCGTCGGGGGACAACAGGTCTACCCAGCTCTGTAGGGACATCAGGTCTACCCGAGCTCCGGCCAGGAACAACACGTCTACCCAGCTCTGTAGGGACATCAGGTCTACCCCGGCTCTGTCCGCGGACAACAGGTCTACCCAGCTCTGTAGAGACAACTGGTCTACCTCACCTCAATAGGGGCAACAGGTCTACCCTTGTTCCGTAGGGCTAGCAGATCTCTGTCACAAAGTCCTGCGGAGAAAACACGTCTACCCCGATTCCAGCGAGACACCAGGTCTACCCCGGCTTCTCTGGGAGACCAGGTCTACATCGCTCCAGCGGGACATCAGGTCGTCCTCGCCCTGGCGGGACAACAGGTCTACCCCGGCCCTGGCACGGACAACAGGTCTACCCAGGCTTCGCTGGGACATCAGGTCTACCCCAGCTCCGTGCGGGGACAACAGGTCTACCCAGCTCTGTAGGGATATCAGGTCTACCCCAGCTCCGTCCGGGGACAACAGGTCTACTCAGCTCTGTAGGGACATCAGGTCTACCCGAGCTCCGGCCAGGGACAACAGGTCTACCCAGCCCTGTAGGGACATCAGGTCTACCCCAGCTCCGTCCGGGGACAACAGGTCTACCCAGCTCTGTAGGGACATCAGGTCTACCCCAGCTCCGTCCGGGGAAAACAGGTCTACCCAGCTCTGTAGGGACAACTGGTCTACCTCAGCTCAATAGGGACAACAGGTCTACCCTTGTTCCGTAGGGTTAGCAGACCTCTGTAACAAAGTCCTGGGGAGACAACAGGTCTACCCCGATTCCAGCGGGACAACAGGTCTACCCCGGCTTCTCTGGGAGACCAGGTCTACCTCGCTCCAGCGGGACATCAGGTCGTCCGCAGCCCTGGCGGGACAACAGGTCTACCCCGACCCCGGCCAGGGACAACAGGTCTACCCTGGCTTCGCTGGGACATCAGGTCTACCCCAGCTCCGTCCGGAGACAACAGGTCTACCATGCTCTGTAGGGACAACTGGTCTACCTCAGCTCAATAGGGGCAACAGGTCTACCCTTGTTCCGTAGGGCTAGCAGATCTCTGTCACAAAGTCCTGGAAAGAAAACAGGTCTACCCCCGTTTTCAGCTGGACAACAGGTCTACTCCGTCTTCTCTGGGACACCAGGTCTACCTCGCTCCAGCGGGACATCAGGTCGTCCTCGCCCTGGCGGGACAACAGGTCTACCCCGGCCCTGGCCAGGGACAACAGGTCTACCCTGGCTTCGCTGGGACATCAGGTCTACCCCAGCTCCTTGCGGGGACAACAGGTCTACCCAGCTCTGTAGGGACAACTGGTCTACCTCAGCTCAATCGGGACAACAGGTCTACCCTTGTTCCGTAGGGCTAGCAGATCTCTGTCAAAAAGTCCTGGCGAGACAACACGTCTACCCCGTTTTCAGCGGGACACCAGGTCTACCCCGGCTTCTCTGGGAGACCAGGTCTACCTCGCTCCAGCGGAACATCAGGTCGTCCTCGCCCTGGCGGGACAACAGGTCTACCCCGACCCTGGCCAGGGACAACAGGTCTACCCTGGCTTCGCTGGGACATCAGGTCTACCCGAGCTCCGGCCAGGGACAACAGGTCTACCCATCTCTGTAGGAAAATCAGGTCTACCCCGGCTCCGTCCGCGGACAACAGGTCTACCCAGCTCTGTAGAGACAACTGGTCTACCTCAGCTCAATAGGGACAACAGGTCTACCCTTATATCGTAGGTCTAGCAGATCTCTTTCACAAAGTCGTGGGTAGACAACAGGTCTACCCCGTTTTCAGCTGGACAACAGGTCTACTCCGTCTTCTCTGGGACAGCAGGTCTACCTCGCTCCAGCGGGACATCAGGTCGTCCTCGCCCTGGCCAGGGACAACAGGTCTACCCTGGCTTCGCTGGGACATCAGGTCTACCCCAGCACCGTCCGGGGACAACAGGTCTACCCAGCTCTGTAGGGACATCAGGTCTACCCCAGCTCCGTCCGGGGACAACAGGTCTACCCAGCTCTGTAGGGACATCAGGTCTACCCCACCTCCGGCCAGGGACAACAGGTCTACCCAGCTCTGTAGGGACATCAGGTCTACCCCAGCTCCGTCCGGGGACAACAGGTCTACCCAGCTCTGTAGGGACATCAGGTCTACCCGAGCTCCGAACAGGGACAACAGGTCTACCCAGCTCTGTAGGGACAACTGGTCTACCTCAGCTCAATAGGGGCAACAGGTCTACCCTTGTTCCGTAGGGCTAGCAGATCTCTGTCACAAAGTCCTGGAAAGACAACAGGTCTACCCCGATTCCAGCGGGACACCAGGTCTACCCCGGCTACTCTGGGAGACCAGGTCAACCTCGCTCCAGCGGAACATCAGGTCGTCCTCGCCCTGGCGGGACAACAGGTCTACCCCGACCCTGGCGAGGGACAACAGGTCTACCCAGGCTTCGCTGGGACATCAGGTCTACCCCAGCTCCGTGCGGGGACAACAGGTCTACCCAGCTCTGTAGGGACATCAGGTCTACCCCAGCTCCATCCGGGGACAACAGGTCTACCAAGCTCTGTAGGGATATCAGGTCTACCCAAGCTCCGTCGGGGGACAACAGGTCTACCAAGCTCTGTAGGGACATCAGGTCTACCCCAGCTCCGTCCGGGGACAACAGGTCTACCCAGCTCTGTAGGGACATCAGGTCTACCCCAGCTCCGTCCGGGGAAAACAGGTCTACCCAGCTCTGTAGGGACAACTGGTCTACCTCACCTCAATAGGGGCAACAGGTCTACCCTTGTTCCGTAGGGCTAGCAGATCTCTGTGACAAAGTCCTGGGGAGAAAACACGTCTACCCCGATTCCAGCGAGACACCAGGTCTACCCCGGATTCTCTGTGACACCAGGTCTACCTCGCTCCCGCGGGACATCAGGTCGTCCTCGCCCTGGCGGGACAACAGGTCTACCCCGGCCCTGGCACGGACAAGAGGTCTACCCAGGCTTCGCTGGGACATCAGGTCTACCCCAGCTCCGTCCAGGGACAACAGGTCTACCCAGCTCTGTAGGGACATCAGGTCTACCCCAGCTCCGTCCGGGAACAACAGGTCTACCCAGCTCTGAGGGACATCAGGTCTACCCCAGCTCCGTCCAGGTACAACAGGTCTACCCAGCTCTGTAGGGACATCAGGTCTACCCCAGCTCCGTCCGGGGAAAACAGGTCTACCCAGCTCTGTAGGGACAACTGGTCTACCTCAGCTCAATAGGGACAACAGGTCTACCCTTGTTCCGTAGGGTTAGCAGACCTCTGTAACAAAGTCCTGGGGGAGACAACAGGTCTACCCCGATTCCAGCGGGACAACAGGTCTACCCCGACCCCGGCCAGGGACAACAGGTCTACCCTGGCTTCGCTGGGACATCAGGCCTACCCCAGCTCCGTCCGGAGACAACAGGTCTACGATGCTCTGTAGGGACAACTGGTCTACCTCAGCTCAATAGGGGCAACAGGTCTACCCTTGTTCCGTAGGGCTAGCAGATCTCTGTCACAAAGTCCTGGAAAGACAACAGGTCTACCCCGATTCCAGCGGGACACCAGGTCTACCCCGGCTTCTCTGGGAGACCAGGTCAACCTCGCTCCAGCGGAACATCAGGTCGTCCTCGCCCTGGCGGGACAACAGGTCTACCCCGACCCTGACCAGGGACAACAGGTCTACCCGGGCTTCGCTGGGACATCAGGTCTACCCCAGCTCCGTCCGGGGACAACAGGTCTACCCAGCTCTGTAGGGACATCAGGTCTACCCCAGCTCCATCCGGGGACAACAGGTCTACCAAGCTCTGTAGGGATATCAGGTCTACCCAAGCTCCGTCGGGGGACAACAGGTCTACCCAGCTCTGTAGGGACATCAGGTCTACCCGAGCTCCGGCCAGGAACAACACGTCTACCCAGCTCTGTAGGGACATCAGGTCTACCCCGGCTCTGTCCGCGGACAACAGGTCTACCCAGCTCTGTAGAGACAACTGGTCTACCTAAGCTCAATAGGGGCAACAGGTCTACCCTTGTTCCGTAGGGCTAGCAGATCTCTGTCACAAAGTCCTGCGGAGAAAACACGTCTACCCCGATTCCAGCGAGACACCAGGTCTACCCCGGCTTCTCTGGGAGACCAGGTCTACATCGCTCCAGCGGGACATCAGGTCGTCCTCGCCCTGGCGGGACAACAGGTCTACCCCGGCCCTGGCACGGACAACAGGTCTACCCAGGCTTCGCTGGGACATCAGGTCTACCCCAGCTCCGTGCGGGGACAACAGGTCTACCCAGCTCTGTAGGGATATCAGGTCTACCCCAGCTCCGTCCGGGGACAACAGGTCTACTCAGCTCTGTAGGGACATCAGGTCTACCCGAGCTCCGGCCAGGGACAACAGGTCTACCCAGCCCTGTAGGGACATCAGGTCTACCCCAGCTCCGTCCGGGGACAACAGGTCTACCCAGCTCTGTAGGGACATCAGGTCTACCCCAGCTCCGTCCGGGGAAAACAGGTCTACCCAGCTCTGTAGGGACAACTGGTCTACCTCAGCTCAATAGGGACAACAGGTCTACCCTTGTTCCGTAGGGTTAGCAGACCTCTGTAACAAAGTCCTGGGGAGACAACAGGTCTACCCCGATTCCAGCGGGACAACAGGTCTACCCCGGCTTCTCTGGGAGACCAGGTCTACCTCGCTCCAGCGGGACATCAGGTCGTCCGCGCCCTGGCGGGACAACAGGTCTACCCCGACCCCGGCCAGGGACAACAGGTCTACCCTGGCTTCGCTGGGACATCAGGTCTACCCCAGCTCCGTCCGGAGACAACAGGTCTACCATGCTCTGTAGGGACAACTGGTCTACCTCAGCTCAATAGGGGCAACAGGTCTACCCTTGTTCCGTAGGGCTAGCAGATCTCTGTCACAAAGTCCTGGAAAGAAAACAGGTCTACCCCGTTTTCAGCTGGACAACAGGTCTACTCCGTCTTCTCTGGGACACCAGGTCTACCTCGCTCCAGCGGGACATCAGGTCGTCCTCGCCCTGGCGGGACAACAGGTCTACCCCGGCCCTGGCCAGGGACAACAGGTCTACCCTGGCTTCGCTGGGACATCAGGTCTACCCCAGCTCCGTGCGGGGACAACAGGTCTACCCAGCTCTGTAGGGACAACTGGTCTACCTCAGCTCAATCGGGACAACAGGTCTACCCTTGTTCCGTAGGGCTAGCAGATCTCTGTCAAAAAGTCCTGGCGAGACAACACGTCTACCCCGTTTTCAGCGGGACACCAGGTCTACCCCGGCTTCTCTGGGAGACCAGGTCTACCTCGCTCCAGCGGAACATCAGGTCGTCCTCGCCCTGGCGGGACAACAGGTCTACCCCGACCCTGGCCAGGGACAACAGGTCTACCCTGGCTTCGCTGGGACATCAGGTCTACCCGAGCTCCGGCCAGGGACAACAGGTCTACCCATCTCTGTAGGAAAATCAGGTCTACCCCGGCTCCGTCCGCGGACAACAGGTCTACCCAGCTCTGTAGAGACAACTGGTCTACCTCAGCTCAATAGGGACAACAGGTCTACCCTTATATCGTAGGTCTAGCAGATCTCTTTCACAAAGTCGTGGGTAGACAACAGGTCTACCCCGTTTTCAGCTGGACAACAGGTCTACTCCGTCTTCTCTGGGACAGCAGGTCTACCTCGCTCCAGCGGGACATCAGGTCGTCCTCGCCCTGGCCAGGGACAACAGGTCTACCCTGGCTTCGCTGGGACATCAGGTCTACCCCAGCACCGTCCGGGGACAACAGGTCTACCCAGCTCTGTAGGGACATCAGGTCTACCCAGCTCCGTCCGGGGACAACAGGTCTACCCAGCTCTGTAGGGACATCAGGTCTACCCCACCTCCGGCCAGGGACAACAGGTCTACCCAGCTCTGTAGGGACATCAGGTCTACCCCAGCTCCGTCCGGGACAACAGGTCTACCCAGCTCTGTAGGGACATCAGGTCTACCCGAGCTCCGAACAGGGACAACAGGTCTACGATGCTCTGTAGGGACAACTGGTCTACCTCAGCTCAATAGGGGCAACAGGTCTACCCTTGTTCCGTAGGGCTAGCAGATCTCTGTCACAAAGTCCTGGAAGACAACAGGTCTACCCCGATTCCAGCGGGACACCAGGTCTACCCCGGCTTCTCTGGGAGACCAGGTCTACATCGCTCCAGCGGGACATCAGGTCGTCCTCGCCCTGGCGGGACAACAGGTCTACCCCGACCCTGGCCAGGGACAAACAGGTCTACCCGGCTTCGCTGGGACATCAGGTCTACCCCAGCTCCGTGCGGGGACAACAGGTCTACCCAGCTCTGTAGGGACATCAGGTCTACCCAGCTCCGTCCGGGGACAACAGGTCTACCCAGCTCTGTAGGGATATCAGGTCTACCAAGCTCCGTCGGGGGACAACAGGTCTACCCAGCTCTGTAGGGACATCAGGTCTACCCGAGCTCCGGCCAGGAACAACACGTCTACCCAGCTCTGTAGGGACATCAGGTCTACCCGAGCTCCGGCCAGGGACAACAGGTCTACCCAGCTCTGTAGAGACAACTGGTCTACCTCACCTCAATAGGGGCAACAGGTCTACCCTTGTTCCGTAGGGCTAGCAGATCTCTGTCACAAAGTCCTGCGGAGAAAACACGTCTACCCCGATTCCAGCGAGACACCAGGTCTACCCCCGGATTCTCTGTGACACCAGGTCTACCTCGCTCCCGCGGGACATCAGGTCGTCCTCGCCCTGGCGGGACAACAGGTCTACCCCGGCCCTGGCACGGACAACAGGTCTACCCAGGCTTCTCTGGGACATCAGGTCTACCCCAGCTCCGTCCAGGGACAACAGGTCTACCCAGCTCTGTAGGGACATCAGGTCTACCCCAGCTCCGTCCGGGAACAACAGGTCTACCCAGCTCTGTAGGGGACATCAGGTCTACCCCAGCTCCGTCCAGGTACAACAGGTCTACCCAGCTCTGTAGGGACATCAGGTCTACCCCAGCTCCGTCCGGGGAAAACAGGTCTACCCAGCTCTGTAGGGACAACTGGTCTACCTCAGCTCAATAGGGACAACAGGTCTACCCTTGTTCCGTAGGGTTAGCAGACCTCTGTAACAAAGTCCTGGGGAGACAACAGGTCTACCCCGATTCCAGCGGGACAACAGGTCTACCCCGACCCCGGCCAGGGACAACAGGTCTACCCTGGCTTCGCTGGGACATCAGGCCTACCCCAGCTCCGTCCGGAGACAACAGGTCTACGATGCTCTGTAGGACAACTGGTCTACCTCAGCTCAATAGGGGCAACAGGTCTACCCTTGTTCCGTAGGGCTAGCAGATCTCTGTCACAAAGTCCTGGAAAGACAACAGGTCTACCCCGATTCCAGCGGGACACCAGGTCTACCCCGGCTTCTCTGGGAGACCAGGTCAACCTCGCTCCAGCGGAACATCAGGTCGTCCTCGCCCTGGCGGGACAACAGGTCTACCCCGACCCTGACCAGGGACAACAGGTCTACCCGGGCTTCGCTGGGACATCAGGTCTACCCCAGCTCCGTCCGGGGACAACAGGTCTACCCAGCTCTGTAGGGACATCAGGTCTACCCCAGCTCCATCCGGGGACAACAGGTCTACCAAGCTCTGTAGGGATATCAGGTCTACCCAAGCTCCGTCGGGGGACAACAGGTCTACCCAGCTCTGTAGGGACATCAGGTCTACCCGAGCTCCGGCCAGGAACAACACGTCTACCCAGCTCTGTAGGGACATCAGGTCTACCCCGGCTCTGTCCGCGGACAAACAGGTCTACCCAGCTCTGTAGAGACAACTGGTCTACCTCACCTCAATAGGGCAACAGGTCTACCCTTGTTCCGTAGGGCTAGCAGATCTCTGTCACAAAGTCCTGCGGAGAAAAACACGTCTACCCCGATTCCAGCGAGACACCAGGTCTACCCCGGCTTCTCTGGGAGACCAGGTCTACATCGCTCCAGCGGGACATCAGGTCGTCCTCGCCCTGGCGGGACAACAGGTCTACCCCGGCCCCTGGCACGGACAAACAGGTCTACCCAGGCTTCGCTGGGACATCAGGTCTACCCCAGCTCCGTGCGGGGACAACAGGTCTACCCAGCTCTGTAGGGATATCAGGTCTACCCGAGCTCCGGCCAGGGACAACAGGTCTACCCAGCTCTGTAGGGACATCAGGTCTACCCCAGCTCCGTCGGGGAAAACAGGTCTACCCAGCTCTGTAGGGACAACTGGTCTACCTCAGCTCAATAGGGACAACAGGTCTACCCTTGTTCCGTAGGGTTAGCAGACCTCTGTAACAAAGTCCTGGGGAGACAACAGGTCTACCCGATTCCAGCGGGACAACAGGTCTACCCGACCCCGGCCAGGGACAACAGGTCTACCCTGGCTTCGCTGGGACATCAGGCCTACCCCAGCTCCGTCCGGAGACAACAGGTCTACGATGCTCTGTAGGGACAACTGGTCTACCTCAGCTCAATAGGGGCAAACAGGTCTACCCTTGTTCGTGGGCTAGCAGATCTCTGTCACAAAGTCCTGGAAAGACAACAGGTCTACCCCGATTCCAGCGGGGACACCAGGTCTACCCCGGCTTCTCTGGGAGACCAGGTCAACCTCGCTCCAGCGGAACATCAGGTCGTCCTCGCCCTGGCGGGACAACAGGTCTACCCCGACCCTGACCAGGGACAACAGGTCTACCCGGGCTTCGCTGGGACATCAGGTCTACCCCAGCTCCGTCCGGGACAACAGGTCTACCCAGCTCTGTAGGGACATCAGGTCTACCCCAGCTCCATCCGGGGACAACAGGTCTACCAAGCTCCGTAGGGATATCAGGTCTACCCAAGCTCCGTCGGGGGACAACAGGTCTACCCAGCTCTGTAGGGACATCAGGTCCTACCCCAGCTCCGGCCAGGAACAACACGTCTACCCAGCTCTGTAGGGACATCAGGTCTACCCGGCTCTGTCCGCGGACAACAGGTCTACCCAGCTCTGTAGAGACAACTGGTCTACCTCACCTCAATAGGGGCAACAGGTCTACCCTTGTTCCGTAGGGCTAGCAGATCTCTGTCACAAAGTCCTGCGGAGAAAACACGTCTACCCCGATTCCAGCGAGGACACCAGGTCTACCCCGGCTTCTCTGGGAGACCAGGTCTACATCGCTCCAGCGGGACATCAGGTCGTCCTCGCCTGGCGGGACAACAGGTCTACCCCGGCCCTGGCACGGACAACAGGTCTACCCAGGCCTTCGCTGGGACATCAGGTCTACCCCAGCTCCGTGCGGGGACAACAGGTCTACCCAGCTCTGTAGGGACATCAGGTCTACCCCAGCTCCGTCCGGGACAACAGGTCTACCCAGCTCTGTAGGGACATCAGGTCTACCCGAGCTCCGGCCAGGGACAACAGGTCTACCCAGCCCTGTAGGGACATCAGGTCTACCCCAGCTCCGTCCGGGGACAACAGGTCTACCCAGCTCTGTAGGGACATCAGGTCTACCCCAGCTCCGTCCGGGGAAACAGGTCTACCCAGCTCTGTAGGGACAACTGGTCTACCTCAGCTCAATAGGGACAACAGGTCTACCCTTGTGTCCGTAGGGTTAGCAGACCTCTGTAACAAAGTCCTGGGGAGACAACAGGTCTACCCCGATTCAGCGGGACAACAGGTCTACCCCGGCTTCTCTGGGAGACCAGGTCTACCTCGCTCCAGCGGGACATCAGGTCGTCCGCGCCCTGGCGGGACAACAGGTCTACCCCGACCCCGGCCAGGGACAACAGGTCTACCCTGGCTTCGCTGGGACATCAGGTCTACCCCAGCTCCGTCCGGAGACAACAGGTCTACCATGCTCTGTAGGGACAACTGGTCCTACCTCAGCTCAATAGGGGCAACAGGTCTACCCTTGTTCCGTAGGGCTAGCAGGATCTCTGTCACAAAGTCCTGGAAAGAAAACAGGTCTACCCCGTTTCAGCTGGACAACAGGTCTACTCCGTCTTCTCTGGGACACCAGGTATACCTCGCTCCAGCGGGACATCAGGTCGTCCTCGCCCTGGCGGGACAACAGGTCTACCCCCGGCCCTGGCCAGGGACAAACAGGTCTACCCTGGCTTCGCTGGGACATCAGGTCTACCCCAGCTCCGTCCGGAGACAACAGGTCTACCAGCTCTGTAGGGACAACTGGTCTACCTAAGCTCAATCGGACAACACAGGTCTACCCTTGTTCCGTAGGGCTAGCAGATCTCTGTCAAAAAGTCCTGGCGAGACAACACGTCTACCGTTTTCAGCGGGACACCAGGTCTACCCCGGCTTCTCTGGAGACCAGGTCTACCTCGCTCCAGCGGAACATCAGGTCGTCCTCGCCCTGGCGGGACAACAGGTCTACCCCGACCCTGGCCAGGGACAACAGGTCTACCCTGGCTTCGCTGGACATCAGGTCTACCACAGCTCCGTCCGGGGACAATTGGTCTACCCAGCTCTGTAGGGATATCAGGTCTACCCAAGCTCCGTCGGGGGACAACAGGTCTACCCAGCTCTGTAGGGACATCAGGTCTACCCCAGCTCAATAGGGACAACAGGTCTACCCTTATATCGTAGGGCTAGCAGATCTCTGTCACAAAGTCCTGGGGAGACAACAGGTCTACCCCGATTCCAGGGGGACACCAGGTCTACCCCAGCTTCTCTGGGAGACCAGGTCTACCTCGCTCCAGCGGGACATCAGGTCGTCCTCACCCTGGCGGCACACCAGGTCTACCCCGGCCCTGGCACGGACAACAGGTCTACCCAGGCTTCGCTGGGACATCAGGTCTACCCCGCCTCCGGCCAGGGACAACAGGTCTACCCAGCTCTGTAGGGACATCAGGTCTACCCCAGCTCCGTCCGGGACAACAGGTCTACCCAGCTCTGTAGGGACATCAGGTCTACCCCGCGCTCCGGCCAGGGACAACAGGTCTACCCAGCTCTGTAGGGACAACTGGTCTACCTCAGCTCAATAGGGGCAACAGGTCTACCCTTGTTCCGTAGGGCTAGCAGATCTCTGTCACAAAGTCCTGGAAAGACAACAGGTCTACCCCGATTCCAGCGGGACACCAGGTCTACCCCGGCTTCTCTGGGAGACCAGGTCTACATCGCTCCAGCGGGACATCATGTCGTCCTCGCCCTGGCGGACAACAGGTCTACCCCGACCCTGGCCAGGGACAACAGGTCTACCCGGGCTTCGCTGGGAAATCAGGTCTACCCCAGCTCCGTGCGGGGACAACAGGTCTACCCAGCTCTGTAGGGACATCAGGTCTACCCCAGCTCCGTCCGGGACAACAGGTCTACCCAGCTCTGTAGGGATATCAGGTCTACCCAAGCTCCGTCGGGGGACCACAGGTCTACCCAGCTCTGTAGGGACATCAGGTCTACCCGAGCTCCGGCCAGGAACAACACGTCCTACCCAGCTCTGTAGGGACATCAGGTCTACCCGAGCTCCGGCCAGGGACAACAGGTCTACCAGCTCTGTAGAGACAACTGGTCTACCTCACTCAATAGGGGCAACAGGTCTACCCTTGTTCCGTAGGGCTAGCAGATCTCTGTGACAAAGTCCTGGGGAGAAAACACGTCTACCCCGATTCAGCGAGACAACCAGGTCTACCCCGGATTCTCTGTGACACCAGGTCTACCTCGCTCCCGCGGGACATCAGGTCGTCCTCGCCCTGGCGGGACAACAGGTCTACCCCGGCCCTGGCACGGACAACAGGTCTACCCAGGCTTCGCTGGGACATCAGGTCTACCCCAGCTCCGTCCAGGGACAACAGGTCTACCCAGCTCTGTAGGGACATCAGGTCTACCCCAGCTCCGTCCAGGTACAACAGGTCTACCCAGCTCTGTAGGGACATCAGGTCTACCCAGCTCCGTCCGGGGAAAACAGGTCTACCCAGCTCTGTAGGGACAACTGGTCTACCTCAGCTCAATAGGGACAACAGGTCTACCCTTGTTCCGTAGGTTAGCAGACCTCTGTAACAAAGTCCTGGGGAGACAACAGGTCTACCCCGATTCCAGCGGGA
This sequence comes from Agelaius phoeniceus, assembly GCF_020745825.1. Taxonomy (NCBI): domain Eukaryota; kingdom Metazoa; phylum Chordata; class Aves; order Passeriformes; family Icteridae; genus Agelaius; species Agelaius phoeniceus. The sequence goes on along the minus strand of NW_026531026.1, from coordinate 179,122 downwards.
CAACAGGTCTACCCCGGCTTCTCTTGGAGACCAGGTCTACCTCGCTCCAGCGGGACATCAGGTCGTCCGCGCCTGGCGGGACAACAGGTCTACCCCGACCCCGGCCAGGGACAACAGGTCTACCCTGGCTTCGCTGGGACATCAGGTCTACCCCAGCTCCGTCCGGAGACAACAGGTCTACCATGCTCTGTAGGGACAACTGGTCTACCTCAGCTCAATAGGGGCAACAGGTCTACCCTTGTTCCGTAGGGCTAGCAGATCTCTGTCACAAAGTCCTGGAAAGAAAACAGGTCTACCCCGTTTTCAGCTGGACAACAGGTCTACTCCGTCTTCTCTGGGACACCAGGTATACCTCGCTCCAGCGGGACATCAGGTCGTCCTCGCCCTGGCGGGACAACAGGTCTACCCCGGCCCTGGCCAGGGACAACAGGTCTACCCCGGGCTTCGCTGGGACATCAGGTCTACCCCAGCTCCGTCCGGAGACAACAGGTCTACCCAGCTCTGTAGGGACAACTGGTCTACTAAGCTCAATCGGGACCAAACAGGTCTACCCTTGTTCCGTAGGGCTAGCAGATCTCTGTCAAAAAGTCCTGGCGAGGACAACACGTCTACCCCGTTTTCAGCGGGACACCAGGTCTACCCCGGCTTCTCTGGGAGACCCAGGTCTACCTCGCTCCAGCGGAACATCAGGTCGTCCTCGCCCTGGCGGGACAACAGGTCTACCCCGACCCTGGCCAGGGACAACAGGTCTACCTGGCTTCGCTGGGACATCAGGTCTACCACAGCTCCGTGCGGGGACAATTGGTCTACCCAGCTCTGTAGGGATATCAGGTCTACCCAAGCTCCGTCGGGGGACAACAGGTCTACCAGCTCTGTAGGGACATCAGGTCTACCCCAGCTCAATAGGGACAACAGGTCTACCCTTATATCGTAGGGCTAGCAGATCTCTGTCACAAAGTCCTGGGGAGACAACAGGTCTACCCCGATTCCAGGGGGACACCAGGTCTACCCCAGCTTCTCTGGAGACCAGGTCTACCTCGCTCCAGCGGGACATCAGGTCGTCCTCACCCTGGCGGCACACCAGGTCTACCCCGGCCCTGGCACGCACAACAGGTCTACCCAGGCTTCGCTGGGACATCAGGTCTACCCCGCCTCCGGCCAGGGACAAACAGGTCTACCCAGCTCTGTAGGGACATCAGGTCTACCCCAGCTCCGTCCGGGGACAACAGGTCTACCCAGCTCTGTAGGGACATCAGGTCTACCCGAGCTCCGGCCAGGGACAACAGGTCTACCCAGCTCTGTAGGGACAACTGGTCTACCTCAGTTCAATAGGGGCAACAGGTCTACCCTTGTTCCGTAGGGCTAGCAGATCTCTGTCACAAAGTCCTGGAAAGACAACAGGTCTACCCCGATTCCAGCGGGACACCAGGTCTACCCCGGCTTCTCTGGGAGACCAGGTCTACATCGCTCAGCAGGACATCAGGTCGTCCTCGCCCTGGCGGGACAACAGGTCTACCCCGACCCTGGCCAGGGACAACAGGTCTACCCGGGCTTCGCGGGACATCAGGTCTACCCCAGCTCCGTGCGGGGACAACAGGTCTACCCAGCTCTGTAGGGACATCAGGTCTACCCAAGCTCCGTCGGGGGACAACAGGTCTACCCAGCTCTGTAGGGACATCAGGTCTACCCGAGCTCCGGCCAGAACAACACGTCTACCCAGCTCTATAGGGACATCAGGTCTACCCGAGCTCCGGCCAGGGACAACAGGTCTACCCAGCTCTGTAGAGACAACTGGTCTACCTCACCTCAATAGGGGCAACAGGTCTACCCTTGTTCCGTAGGGCTAGCAGATCTCTGTGACAAAGTCCTGGGGAGAAAACACGTCTACCCCGATTCCAGCGAGACCACCAGGTCTACCCCGGATTCTCTGTGACACCAGGTCTACCTCGCTCCCGCGGGACATCAGGTCGTCCTCGCCCTGGCGGGACAACAGGTCTACCCCGGCCCTGGCACGGACAACAGGTCTACCCAGGCTTCGCTGGGACATCAGGTCTACCACAGCTCCGTCCAGGGACAACAGGTCTACCCAGCTCTGTAGGGACATCAGGTCTACCCAGCTCCGTCCGGGAACAACAGGTCTACCCAGCTCTGTAGGGACATCAGGTCTACCCCCAGCTCCGTCCAGGTACAACAGGTCTACCCAGCTCTGTAGGGACATCAGGTCTACCCCAGCTCCGTCGGGGGAAAACAGGTCTACCCAGCTCTGTAGGGACAACCTGGTCTACCTCAGCTCAATAGGGACAACAGGTCTACCCTTGTTCCGTAGAGTTAGCAGACCTCTGTAACAAAGTCCTGGGGAGACAACAGGTCTACCCCGATTCCAGCGGGACAACAGGTCTACCCCGACCCCGGCCAGGGACAACAGGTCTACCCTGGCTTCGCTGGGACATCAGGCCTACCCCAGCTCCGTCCGGAGACAACAGGTCTACGATGCTCTGTAGGGACAACTGGTCTACCTCAGCTCAATAGGGGCAACAGGTCTACCCTTGTTCCGTAGGGCTAGCAGATCTCTGTCACAAAGTCCTGGAAAGACAACAGGTCTACCCCGATTCCAGCGGGACACCAGGTCTACCCCGGCTTCTCTGGGAGACCAGGTCAACCTCGCTCCAGCGGAACATCAGGTCGTCCTCGCCCTGGCGGGACAACAGGTCTACCCCGACCCTGACCAGGGACACAGGTCTACCCGGGCTTCGCTGGGACATCAGGTCTACCCCAGCTCCGTCCCGGGGACAACAGGTCTACCCAGCTCTGTAGGGACATCAGGTCTACCCGAGCTCCATCCGGGGACAACAGGTCTACCAAGCTCTGTAGGGATATCAGGTCTACCCAAGCTCCGTCGGGGGACAACAGGTCTACCCAGCTCTGTAGGGACATCAGGTCTACCCGAGCTCCGGCCAGGAACAACACGTCTACCCAGCTCTGTAGGGACATCAGGTCTACCCCGGCTCTGTCCGCGGACAACAGGTCTACCCAGCTCTGTAGAGACAACTGGTCTACCTCACCTCAATAGGGGCAACAGGTCTACCCTTGTTCCGTAGGGCTAGCAGATCTCTGTCACAAAGTCCTGCGGAGAAAACACGTCTACCCCGATTCCAGCGAGACACCAGGTCTACCCCGGCTTCTCTGGGAGACCAGGTCTACATCGCTCCAGCGGGACATCAGGTCGTCCTCGCCCTGGCGGGACAACAGGTCTACCCCGGCCCTGGCACGGACAACAGGTCTACCCAGGCTTCGCTGGGACATCAGGTCTACCCCAGCTCCGTGCGGGGACAACAGGTCTACCCAGCCCTGTAGGGACATCAGGTCTACCCGAGCTCCGGCCAGGGACAACAGGTCTACCCAGCTCTGTAGGGACATCAGGTCTACCCCAGCTCCGTCCGGGGAAAACAGGTCTACCCAGCTCTGTAGGGACAACTGGTCTACCTCAGCTCAATAGGACAACAGGTCTACCCTTGTTCCGTAGGGTTAGCAGACCTCTGTAACAAAGTCCTGGGGAGACAACAGGTCTACCCCGATTCCAGCGGGACAACAGGTCTACCCCGGCTTCTCTTGGAGACCAGGTCTACCTCGCTCCAGCGGGACATCAGGTCGTCCGCGCCCTGGCGGGACAACAGGTCTACCCCGACCCCGGCCAGGGACAACAGGTCTACCCTGGCTTCGCTGGGACATCAGGTCCTACCCCAGCTCCGTCCGGAGACAACAGGTCTACCATGCTCTGTAGGGACAACTGGTCTACCTCAGCTCAATAGGGGCAACAGGTCTACCCTTGTTCCGTAGGGCTAGCAGATCTCTGTCACAAAGTCCTGGAAAGAAAACAAGGTCTACCCCGTTTTCAGCTGGCCAACAGGTCTACTCCGTCTTCTCTGGGACACCAGGTATACCTCGCTCCAGCGGACATCAGGTCGTCCTCGCCCTGGCGGGACAACAGGGTCTACCCCGGCCCTGGCCAGGGACAACAGGTCTACCCTGGCTTCGCTGGGACATCAGGTCTACCCCAGCTCCGTCCGGAGACAACAGGTCTACCCAGCTCTGTAGGGACAACTGGTCTACCTAAGCTCAATCGGGACAACAGGTCTACCCTTGTTCCGTAGGGCTAGCAGATCTCTGTCAAAAAGTCCTGGCGAGACAACACGTCTACCCCGTTTTCAGCGGAACACCAGGTCTACCCCGGCTTCTCTGGAGACCAGGTCTACCTCGCTCCAGCGGAACATCAGGTCGTCCTGCCCTGGCGGGACAACAGGTCTACCCCGACCCTGGCCAGGGACAACAGGTCTACCCTGGCTTCGCTGGGACATCAGTCTACCACAGCTCCGTCCGGGGACAATTGGTCTACCCAGCTCTGTAGGGATATCAGGTCTACCCAAGCTCCGTCGGGGGACAACAGGTCTACCCAGCTCTGTAGGGACATCAGGTCTACCCAGCTCAATAGGGACAACAGGTCTACCCTTATATCGTAGGGCTAGCAGATCTCTGTCACAAAGTCCTGGGGAGACAACAGGTCTACCCCGATTCCAGGGGGACACCAGGTCTACCCCAGCTTCTCTGGGAGACCAGGTCTACATCGCTCCAGCGGGGACATCATGTCGTCCTCGCCCTGGCGGGACAACAGGTCTACCCCGGCCCTGGCACGGACAACAGGTCTACCCAGGCTTCGCTGGGACATCAGGTCTACCCCAGCTCCGTGCGGGGACAACAGGTCTACCCAGCCCTGTAGGGACATCAGGTCTACCCGAGCTCCGGCCAGGGACAACAGGTCTACCCAGCTCTGTAGGGACATCAGGTCTACCCCAGCTCCGTCCGGGAAAACAGGTCTACCCAGCTCTGTAGGGACAACTGGTCTACCTCAGCTCAATAGGGACAACAGTCTACCCTTGTTCCGTAGGGTTAGCAGACCTCTGTAAACAAAGTCCTGGGGAGACAACAGGTCTACCCCCGATTCCAGCGGGACAACAGGTCTACCCCGGCTTCTCTTGGAGACCAGGTCTACCTCGCTCCAGCGGGACATCAGGTCGTCCGCGCCCTGGCGGGACAACAGGTCTACCCCGACCCCGGCCAGGGACAACAGGTCTACCCTGGCTTCGCTGGGACATCAGGTCTACCCCAGCTCCGTCCCGGAGACAACAGGTCTACCATGCTCTGTAGGGACAACTGGTCTACCTCAGCTCAATAGGGGCAACAGGTCTACCCTTGTTCCGTAGGGCTAGCAGATCTCTGTCACAAAGTCCTGGAAAGAAAACAGGTCTACCCCGTTTTCAGCTGGACAAACAGGTCTACTCCGTCTTCTCTGGGACACCAGGTATACCTCGCTCCAGCGGGACATCAGGTCGTCCTCGCCCTGGCGGGACAACAGGTCTACCCCCGGCCCTGGCCAGGGACAACAGGTCTACCCTGGCTTCGCTGGGACATCAGGTCTACCCCAGCTCCGTCCGGAGACAACAGGTCTACCCAGCTCTGTAGGGACAACTGGTCTACCTAAGCTCAATCGGGACACAGGTCTACCCTTGTTCCGTAGGGCTAGCAGATCTCTGTCAAAAAGACAGGTCTACCCTTGTTCCGTAGGGCTAGCAGATCTCTGTCAAAAAGTCCTGGCGAGACAACACGTCTACCCCGTTTTCAGCGGAACACCAGGTCTACCCCGGCTTCTCTGGGAGACCAGGTCTACCTCGCTCCAGCGGAACATCAGGTCGTCCTCGCCCTGGCGGGACAACAGGTCTACCCCGACCCTGGCCAGGGACAACAGGTCTACCCTGGCTTCGCTGGGACATCAGGTCTACCACAGCTCCGTCCGGGGACAATTGGTCTACCCAGCTCTGTAGGGATATCAGGTCTACCCAAGCTCCGTCGGGGGACAACAGGTCTACCCAGCTCTGTAGGGACATCAGGTCTACCCCAGCTCAATAGGGACAACAGGTCTACCCTTATATCGTAGGGCTAGCAGATCTCTGTCACAAAGTCCTGGGGAGACAACAGGTCTACCCCGATTCCAGGGGGACACCAGGTCTACCCCAGCTTCTCTGGGAGACCAGGTCTACCTCGCTCCAGCGGAACATCAGGTCGTCCTCACCCTGGGGGCACACCAGGTCTACCCCGGCCCTGGCACGGACAACAGGTCTACCCTGGCTTCGCTGGGACATCAGGTCTACCCCGCCTCCGGCCAGGGACAACAGGTCTACCCAGCTCTGTAGGGACATCAGGTCTACCCCAGCTCCGTCCGGGGACAACAGGTCTACCCAGCTCTGTAGGGACATCAGGTCTACCCGAGCTCCGGCCAGGGACAACAGGTCTACCCAGCTCTGTAGGGACAACTGGTCTACCTCAGCTCAATAGGGGCAACAGGTCTACCCTTGTTCCGTAGGGCTAGCAGATCTCTGTCACAAAGTCCTGGAAAGAAAACAGGTCTACCCCGTTTTCAGCTGGACAACAGGTCTACTCCGTCTTCTCTGGGACACCATGTATACCTCGCTCCAGCGGGACATCAGGTCGTCCTCGCCCTGGCGGGACAACAGGTCTACCCCGGCCCTGGCCAGGGACAACAGGTCTACCCTGGCTTCGCTGGGACATCAGGTCTACCCCAGCTCCGTCCGGAGACAACAGGTCTACCCAGCTCTGTAGGGACAACTGGTCTACCTAAGCTCAATCGGGACAACAGGTCTACCCTTGTTCCGTAGGGCTAGCAGATCTCTGTCAAAAAGTCCTGGCGAGGACAACACGTCTACCCCGTTTTCAGCGGGACACCAGGTCTACCCCGGCTTCTCTGGGAGACCAGGTCTACCTCGCTCCAGCGGAACATCAGGTCGTCCTCGCCCTGGCGGGACAACAGGTCTACCCCGACCCTGGCCAGGGACAACAGGTCTACCCTGGCTTCGCTGGGACATCAGGTCTACCACAGCTCCGTCCGGGGACAATTGGTCTACCCAGCTCTGTAGGGATATCAGGTCTACCCAAGCTCCGTCGGGGGACAACAGGTCTACCCAGCTCTGTAGGGACATCAGGTCTACCCCAGCTCAATAGGGACAACAGGTCTACCCTTATATCGTAGGGCTAGCAGATCTCTGTCACAAAGTCCTGGGGAGACAACAGGTCTACCCCGATTCCAGGGGGACACCAGGTCTACCCCAGCTTCTCTGGGAGACCAGGTCTACCTCGCTCCAGCGGGACATCAGGTCGTCCTCACCCTGGCGGCACACCAGGTCTACCCCGGACCTGGCACGGACAACAGGTCTACCCAGGCTTCGCTGGGACATCAGGTCTACCCCGCCTCCGGCCAGGGACAACAGGTCTACCCAGCTCTGTAGGGACATCAGGTCTACCCCAGCTCCGTCCGGGGACAACAGGTCTACCCAGCTCTGTAGGGACATCAGGTCTACCCGAGCTCCGGCCAGGGACAACAGGTCTACCCAGCTCTGTAGGGACAACTGGTCTACCTCAGTTCAATAGGGGCAACAGGTCTACCCTTGTATCGTAGGGCTAGCAGATCTCTGTCACAAAGTCCTGGAAAGACAACAGGTCTACCCCGATTCCAGCGGGACAACAGGTCTACCCCGGCTTCTCTGGGAGACCAGGTCTACATCGCTCCAGCGGGACATCAGGTCGTCCTCGCCCTGGCGGGACAACAGGTCTACCCCGACCCTGGCCAGGGACAACAGGTCTACCCTGGCTTCGCTGGGACATCAGGTCTACCCCAGCTCCGTCCGGGGACAACAGGTCTACCCAGCTCTGTAGGGACATCAGGTCTACCCAAGCTCCGTCGGGGGACAACAGGTCTACCCAGCTCTGTAGGGACATCAGGTCTACCCGAGCTCCGGCCAGGAACAACACGTCTACCCAGCTCTGTAGGGACATCAGGTCTACCCGAGCTCCGGCCAGGGACAACAGGTCTACCCAGCTCTGTAGAGACAACTGGTCTACCTCACCTCAATAGGGGCAACAGGTCTACCCTTGTTCCGTAGGGCTAGCAGATCTCTGTGACAAAGTCCTGGGGAGAAAACACGTCTACCCCGATTCCAGCGAGACACCAGGTCTACCCCGGATTCTCTGTGACACCAGGTCTACCTCGCTCCCGCGGGACATCAGGTCGTCCTCGCCCTGGCGGGACAACAGGTCTACCCCGGCCCTGGCACGGACAACAGGTCTACCCAGGCTTCGCTGGGACATCAGGTCTACCACAGCTCCGTCCAGGGACAACAGGTCTACCCAGCTCTGTAGGGACATCAGGTCTACCCCAGCTCCGTCCGGGAACAACAGGTCTACCCAGCTCTGTAGGGACATCAGGTCTACCCCAGCTCCGTCCAGGTACAACAGGTCTACCCAGCTCTGTAGGGACATCAGGTCTACCCCAGCTCCGTCCGGGGAAAACAGGTCTACCCAGCTCTGTAGGGACAACTGGTCTACCTCAGCTCAATAGGGACAACAGGTCTACCCTTGTTCCGTAGAGTTAGCAGACCTCTGTAACAAAGTCCTGGGGAGACAACAGGTCTACCCCGCCTCCGGCCAGGGACAACAGGTCTACCCCGACCCCGGCCAGGGACAACAGGTCTACCCTGGCTTCGCTGGGACATCAGGCCTACCCCAGCTCCGTCCGGAGACAACAGGTCTACGATGCTCTGTAGGGACAACTGGTCTACCTCAGCTCAATAGGGGCAACAGGTCTACCCTTGTTCCGTAGGGCTAGCAGATCTCTGTCACAAAGTCCTGGAAAGACAACAGGTCTACCCCGATTCCAGCGGGACACCAGGTCTACCCCGGCTTCTCTGGGAGACCAGGTCAACCTCGCTCCAGCGGAACATCAGGTCGTCCTCGCCCTGGCGGGACAACAGGTCTACCCCGACCCTGACCAGGGACAACAGGTCTACCCGGGCTTCGCTGGGACATCAGGTCTACCCCAGCTCCGTCCGGGGACAACAGGTCTACCCAGCTCTGTAGGGACATCAGGTCTACCCCAGCTCCATCCGGGGACAACAGGTCTACCAAGCTCTGTAGGGATATCAGGTCTACCCAAGCTCCGTCGGGGGACAACAGGTCTACCCAGCTCTGTAGGGACATCAGGTCTACCCGAGCTCCGGCCAGGAACAACACGTCTACCCAGCTCTGTAGGGACATCAGGTCTACCCCGGCTCTGTCCGCGGACAACAGGTCTACCCAGCTCTGTAGAGACAACTGGTCTACCTCACCTCAATAGGGGCAACAGGTCTACCCTTGTTCCGTAGGGCTAGCAGATCTCTGTCACAAAGTCCTGCGGAGAAAACAGGTCTACCCCGATTCCAGCGAGACACCAGGTCTACCCCGGCTTCTCTGGGAGACCAGGTCTACATCGCTCCAGCGGGACATCAAGTCGTCCTCGCCCTGGCGGGACAACAGGTCTACCCCGGCCCTGGCACGGACAACAGGTCTACCCAGGCTTCGCTGGGACATCAGGTCTACCCCAGCTCCGTGCGGGGACAACAGGTCTACCCAGCTCTGTAGGGATATCAGGTCTACCCGAGCTCCGGCCAGGGACAACAGGTCTACCCAGCTCTGTAGGGACATCAGGTCTACCCCACCTCCGTCCGGGGAAAACAGGTCTACCCAGCTCTGTAGGGACAACTGGTCTACCTCAGCTCAATAGGGACAACAGGTCTACCCTTGTTCCGTAGGGTTAGCAGACCTCTGTAACAAAGTCCTGGGGAGACAACAGGTCTACCCCGATTCCAGCGGGACAACAGGTCTACCCCGACCCCGGCCAGGGACAACAGGTCTACCCTGGCTTCGCTGGGACATCAGGCCTACCCCAGCTCCGTCCGGAGACAACAGGTCTACGATGCTCTGTAGGGACAACTGGTCTACCTCAGCTCAATAGGGGCAACAGGTCTACCCTTGTTCCGTAGGGCTAGCAGATCTCTGTCACAAAGTCCTGGAAAGACAACAGGTCTACCCCGATTCCAGCGGGAAAACAGGTCTACCCCGGCTTCTCTGGGAGACCAGGTCTACCTCGCTCCAGCGGGACATCAGGTCGTCCTCGCCCTGGCGGGACAACAGGTCTACCCCGGCCCTGGCACGGACAACAGGTCTACCCAGGCTTCGCTGGGACATCAGGTCTACCCCAGCTCCGTGCGGGGACAACAGGTCTACCCAGCCCTGTAGGGACATCAGGTCTACCCGAGCTCCGGCCAGGGACAACAGGTCTACCCAGCTCTGTAGGGACATCAGGTCTACCCCAGCTCCGTCCGGGGAAAACAGGTCTACCCAGCTCTGTAGGGACAACTGGTCTACCTCAGCTCAATAGGGACAACAGGTCTACCCTTGTTCCGTAGGGTTAGCAGACCTCTGTAACAAAGTCCTGGGGAGACAACAGGTCTACCCCGATTCCAGCGGGACAACAGGTCTACCCGGCTTCTCTTGGAGACCAGGTCTACCTCGCTCCAGCGGGACATCAGGTCGTCCGCGCCCTGGCGGGACAACAGGTCTACCCCGACCCCGGCCAGGGACAACAGGTCTACCCTGGCTTCGCTGGGACATCAGGTCTACCCCAGCTCCGTCCGGAGGACAACAGGTCTACCATGCTCTGTAGGGACAACTGGTCTACCTCAGCTCAATAGGGGCAACAGGTCTACCCTTGTTCCGTAGGGCTAGCAGATCTCTGTCACAAAGTCCTGGAAAGAAAACAGGTCTACCCCGTTTTCAGCTGGACAACAGGTCTACTCCGTCTTCTCTGGGACACCAGGTATACCTCGCTCCAGCGGGACATCAGGTCGTCCTCGCCCTGGCGGGACAACAGGTCTACCCCGGCCCTGGCCAGGGACAACAGGTCTACCCGGGCTTCGCTGGGACATCAGGTCTACCCCAGCTCCGTCCGGAGACAACAGGTCTACCCAGCTCTGTAGGGACAACTGGTCTACCTAAGCTCAATCGGGACAACAGGTCTACCCTTGTTCCGTAGGGCTAGCAGATCTCTGTCAAAAAGTCCTGGCGAGACAACACGTCTACCCCGTTTTCAGCGGAACACCAGGTCTACCCCGGCTTCTCTGGGAGACCAGGTCTACCTCGCTCCAGCGGAACATCAGGTCGTCCTCGCCCTGGCGGGACAACAGGTCTACCCCGACCCTGGCCAGGGACAACAGGTCTACCCTGGCTTCGCTGGGACATCAGGTCTACCACAGCTCCGTCCGGGGACAATTGGTCTACCCAGCTCTGTAGGGATATCAGGTCTACCCAAGCTCCGTCGGGGGAGAACAGGTCTACCCAGCTCTGTAGGGACATCAGGTCTACCCCAGCTCAATAGGGACAACAGGTCTACCCTTATATCGTAGGGCTAGCAGATCTCTGTCACAAAGTCCTGGGGAGACAACAGGTCTACCCCGATTCCAGGGGGACACCAGGTCTACCCCAGCTTCTCTGGGAGACCAGGTCTACCTCGCTCCAGCGGGACATCAGGTCGTCCTCACCCTGGCGGCACACCAGGTCTACCCCGGCCCTGGCACGGACAACAGGTCTACCCAGGCTTCGCTGGGACATCAGGTCTACCCCGCCTCCGGCCAGGGACAACAGGTCTACCCAGCTCTGTAGGGACATCAGGTCTACCCCAGCTCCGTCCGGGGACAACAGGTCTACCCAGCTCTGTAGGGACATCAGGTCTACCCGAGCTCCGGCCAGGGACAACAGGTCTACCCAGCTCTGTAGGGACAACTGGTCTACCTCAGTTCAATAGGGGCAACAGGTCTACCCTTGTTCCGTAGGGCTAGCAGATCTCTGTCACAAAGTCCTGGAAAGACAACAGGTCTACCCCGATTCCAGCGGGACACCAGGTCTACCCCGGCTTCTCTGGGAGACCAGGTCTACATCGCTCCAGCGGGACATCAGGTCGTCCTCGCCCTGGCGGGACAACAGGTCTACCCCGACCCTGGCCAGGGACAACAGGTCTACCCGGGCTTCGCTGGGACATCAGGTCTACCCCAGCTCCGTGCGGGGACAACAGGTCTACCCAGCTCTGTAGGGACATCAGGTCTACCCAAGCTCCGTCGGGGGACAACAGGTCTACCCAGCTCTGTAGGGACATCAGGTCTACCCGAGCTCCGGCCAGGAACAACACGTCTACCCAGCTCTGTAGGGACATCAGGTCTACCCGAGCTCCGGCCAGGGACAACAGGTCTACCCAGCTCTGTAGAGACAACTGGTCTACCTCACCTCAATAGGGGCAACAGGTCTACCCTTGTTCCGTAGGGCTAGCAGATCTCTGTGACAAAGTCCTGGGGAGAAAACACGTCTACCCCGATTCCAGCGAGACACCAGGTCTACCCCGGATTCTCTGTGACACCAGGTCTACCTCGCTCCCGCGGGACATCAGGTCGTCCTCGCCCTGGCGGGACAACAGGTCTACCCCGGCCCTGGCACGGACAACAGGTCTACCCAGGCTTCGCTGGGACATCAGGTCTACCACAGCTCCGTCCAGGGACAACAGGTCTACCCAGCTCTGTAGGGACATCAGGTCTACCCCAGCTCCGTCCGGGAACAACAGGTCTACCCAGCTCTGTAGGGACATCAGGTCTACCCCAGCTCCGTCCAGGTACAACAGGTCTACCCAGCTCTGTAGGGACATCAGGTCTACCCCAGCTCCGTCCGGGGAAAACAGGTCTACCCAGCTCTGTAGGGACAACTGGTCTACCTCAGCTCAATAGGGACAACAGGTCTACCCTTGTTCCGTAGAGTTAGCAGACCTCTGTAACAAAGTCCTGGGAGACAACAGGTCTACCCCGATTCCAGCGGGACAACAGGTCTACCCCGACCCCGGCCAGGGACAACAGGTCTACCCTGGCTTCGCTGGGACATCAGGCCTACCCCAGCTCCGTCCGGAGACAACAGGTCTACGATGCTCTGTAGGGACAACTGGTCTACCTCAGCTCAATAGGGGCAACAGGTCTACCCTTGTTCCGTAGGGCTAGCAGATCTCTGTCACAAAGTCCTGGAAAGACAACAGGTCTACCCCGATTCCAGCGGGACACCAGGTCTACCCCGGCTTCTCTGGGAGACCAGGTCAACCTCGCTCCAGCGGAACATCAGGTCGTCCTCGCCCTGGCGGGACAACAGGTCTACCCCGACCCTGACCAGGGACAACAGGTCTACCCGGGCTTCGCTGGGACATCAGGTCTACCCCAGCTCCGTCCGGGGACAACAGGTCTACCCAGCTCTGTAGGGACATCAGGTCTACCCCAGCTCCATCCGGGGACAACAGGTCTACCAAGCTCTGTAGGGATATCAGGTCTACCCAAGCTCCGTCGGGGGACAACAGGTCTACCCAGCTCTGTAGGGACATCAGGTCTACCCGAGCTCCGGCCAGGAACAACACGTCTACCCAGCTCTGTAGGGACATCAGGTCTACCCCGGCTCTGTCCGCGGACAACAGGTCTACCCAGCTCTGTAGAGACAACTGGTCTACCTCACCTCAATAGGGGCAACAGGTCTACCCTTGTTCCGTAGGGCTAGCAGATCTCTGTCACAAAGTCCTGGAAAGACAACAGGTCTACCCCGATTCCAGCGGGACACCAGGTCTACCCCGGCTTCTCTGGGAGACCAGGTCAACCTCGCTCCAGCGGGACATCAGGTCGTCCTCGCCCTGGCGGGACAACAGGTCTACCCCGGCCCTGGCACGGACAACAGGTCTACCCAGGCTTCGCTGGGACATCAGGTCTACCCCAGCTCCGTGCGGGGACAACAGGTCTACCCAGCCCTGTAGGGACATCAGGTCTACCCGAGCTCCGGCCAGGGACAACAGGTCTACCCAGCTCTGTAGGGACATCAGGTCTACCCCAGCTCCGTCCGGGGAAAACAGGTCTACCCAGCTCTGTAGGGACAACTGGTCTACCTCAGCTCAATAGGGACAACAGGTCTACCCTTGTTCCGTAGGGTTAGCAGACCTCTGGAACAAAGTCCTGGGGAGACAACAGGTCTACCCCGATTCCAGCGGGACAACAGGTCTACCCCGGCTTCTCTTGGAGACCAGGTCTACCTCGCTCCAGCGGGACATCAGGTCGTCCGCGCCCTGGCGGGACAACAGGTCTACCCCGACCCCGGCCAGGGACAACAGGTCTACCCTGGCTTCGCTGGGACATCAGGTCTACCCCAGCTCCGTCCGGAGACAACAGGTCTACCATGCTCTGTAGGGACAACTGGTCTACCTCAGCTCAATAGGGGCAACAGGTCTACCCTTGTTCCGTAGGGCTAGCAGATCTCTGTCACAAAGTCCTGGAAAGAAAACAGGTCTACCCCGTTTTCAGCTGGACAACAGGTCTACTCCGTCTTCTCTGGGACACCAGGTATACCTCGCTCCAGCGGGACATCAGGTCGTCCTCGCCCTGGCGGGACAACAGGTCTACCCCGGCCCTGGCCAGGGACAACAGGTCTACCCTGGCTTCGCTGGGACATCAGGTCTACCCCAGCTCCGTCCGGAGACAACAGGTCTACCCAGCTCTGTAGGGACAACTGGTCTACCTAAGCTCAATCGGGACAACAGGTCTACCCTTGTTCCGTAGGGCTAGCAGATCTCTGTCAAAAAGTCCTGGCGAGACAACACGTCTACCCCGTTTTCAGCGGAACACCAGGTCTACCCCGGGCTTCTCTGGGAGACCAGGTCTACCTCGCTCCAGCGGAACATCAGGTCGTCCTCGCCCTGGCGGGACAACAGGTCTACCCCGACCCTGGCCAGGGACAACAGGTCTACCCTGGCTTCGCTGGGACATCAGGTCTACCACAGCTCCGTCCGGGGACAATTGGTCTACCCAGCTCTGTAGGGATATCAGGTCTACCCAAGCTCCGTCGGGGGACAACAGGTCTACCCAGCTCTGTAGGGACATCAGGTCTACCCCAGCTCAATAGGGACAACAGGTCTACCCTTATATCGTAGGGCTAGCAGATCTCTGTCACAAAGTCCTGGGGAGACAACAGGTCTACCCCGATTCCAGGGGGACACCAGGTCTACCCCAGCTTCTCTGGAGACCAGGTCTACCTCGCTCCAGCGGAACATCAGGTCGTCCTCACCCTGGGGGCACACCAGGTCTACCCCGGCCCTGGCACGGACAACAGGTCTACCCTGGCTTCGCTGGGACATCAGGTCTACCCCGCCTCCGGCCAGGGACAACAGGTCTACCCAGCTCTGTAGGGACATCAGGTCTACCCCAGCTCCGTCCGGGGACAACAGGTCTACCCAGCTCTGTAGGGACATCAGGTCTACCCGAGCTCCGGCCAGGGACAACAGGTCTACCCAGCTCTGTAGGGACAACTGGTCTACCTCAGCTCAATAGGGGCAACAGGTCTACCCTTGTTCCGTAGGGCTAGCAGATCTCTGTCACAAAGTCCTGGAAAGAAAACAGGTCTACCCCGTTTTCAGCTGGACAACAGGTCTACTCCGTCTTCTCTGGGACACCATGTATACCTCGCTCCAGCGGGACATCAGGTCGTCCTCGCCCTGGCGGGACAACAGGTCTACCCCGGCCCTGGCCAGGGACAACAGGTCTACCCTGGCTTCGCTGGGACATCAGGTCTACCCCAGCTCCGTCCGGAGACAACAGGTCTACCCAGCTCTGTAGGGACAACTGGTCTACCTAAGCTCAATCGGGACAACAGGTCTACCCTTGTTCCGTAGGGCTAGCAGATCTCTGTCAAAAAGTCCTGGCGAGACAACACGTATACCCCGTTTTCAGCGGGACACCAGGTCTACCCCGGCTTCTCTGGGAGACCAGGTCTACCTCGCTCCAGCGGAACATCAGGTCGTCCTCGCCCTGGCGGGACAACAGGTCTACCCCGACCCTGGCCAGGGACAACAGGTCTACCCTGGCTTCGCTGGGACATCAGGTCTACCACAGCTCCGTCCGGGGACAATTGGTCTACCCAGCTCTGTAGGGATATCAGGTCTACCCAAGCTCCGTCGGGGGACAACAGGTCTACCCAGCTCTGTAGGGACATCAGGTCTACCCCAGCTCAATAGGGACAACAGGTCTACCCTTATATCGTAGGGCTAGCAGATCTCTGTCACAAAGTCCTGGGGAGACAACAGGTCTACCCCGATTCCAGGGGGACACCAGGTCTACCCCAGCTTCTCTGGGAGACCAGGTCTACCTCGCTCCAGCGGGACATCAGGTCGTCCTCACCCTGGCGGCACACCAGGTCTACCCCGGCCCTGGCACGGACAACAGGTCTACCCAGGCTTCGCTGGGACATCAGGTCTACCCCGCCTCCGGCCAGGGACAACAGGTCTACCCAGCTCTGTAGGGACATCAGGTCTACCCCAGCTCCGTCCGGGGACAACAGGTCTACCCAGCTCTGTAGGGACATCAGGTCTACCCGAGCTCCGGCCAGGGACAACAGGTCTACCCAGCTCTGTAGGGACAACTGGTCTACCTCAGTTCAATAGGGGCAACAGGTCTACCCTTGTTCCGTAGGGCTAGCAGATCTCTGTCACAAAGTCCTGGAAAGACAACAGGTCTACCCCGATTCCAGCGGGACACCAGGTCTACCCCGGCTTCTCTGGGAGACCAGGTCTACATCGCTCCAGCGGGACATCAGGTCGTCCTCGCCCTGGCGGGACAACAGGTCTACCCCGACCCTGGCCAGGGACAACAGGTCTACCCGGGCTTCGCTGGGACATCAGGTCTACCCCAGCTCCGTGCGGGGACAACAGGTCTACCCAGCTCTGTAGGGACATCAGGTCTACCCAAGCTCCGTCGGGGGACAACAGGTCTACCCAGCTCTGTAGGGACATCAGGTCTACCCGAGCTCCGGCCAGGAACAACACGTCTACCCAGCTCTGTAGGGACATCAGGTCTACCCGAGCTCCGGCCAGGGACAACAGGTCTACCCAGCTCTGTAGAGACAACTGGTCTACCTCACCTCAATAGGGGCAACAGGTCTACCCTTGTTCCGTAGGGCTAGCAGATCTCTGTGACAAAGTCCTGGGGAGAAAACACGTCTACCCCGATTCCAGCGAGACACCAGGTCTACCCCGGATTCTCTGTGACACCAGGTCTACCTCGCTCCCGCGGGACATCAGGTCGTCCTCGCCCTGGCGGGACAACAGGTCTACCCCGGCCCTGGCACGGACAACAGGTCTACCCAGGCTTCGCTGGGACATCAGGTCTACCACAGCTCCGTCCAGGGACAACAGGTCTACCCAGCTCTGTAGGGACATCAGGTCTACCCCAGCTCCGTCCGGGAACAACAGGTCTACCCAGCTCTGTAGGGACATCAGGTCTACCCCAGCTCCGTCCAGGTACAACAGGTCTACCCAGCTCTGTAGGGACATCAGGTCTACCCCAGCTCCGTCCGGGGAAAACAGGTCTACCCAGCTCTGTAGGGACAACTGGTCTACCTCAGCTCAATAGGGACAACAGGTCTACCCTTGTTCCGTAGAGTTAGCAGACCTCTGTAACAAAGTCCTGGGGAGACAACAGGTCTACCCCGATTCCAGCGGGACAACAGGTCTACCCCGACCCCGGCCAGGGACAACAGGTCTACCCTGGCTTCGCTGGGACATCAGGCCTACCCCAGCTCCGTCCGGAGACAACAGGTCTACGATGCTCTGTAGGGACAACTGGTCTACCTCAGCTCAATAGGGGCAACAGGTCTACCCTTGTTCCGTAGGGCTAGCAGATCTCTGTCACAAAGTCCTGGAAAGACAACAGGTCTACCCCGATTCCAGCGGGACACCAGGTCTACCCCGGCTTCTCTGGGAGACCAGGTCTACATCGCTCCAGCGGGACATCAGGTCGTCCTCGCCCTGGCGGGACAACAGGTCTACCCCGACCCTGGCCAGGGACAACAGGTCTACCCGGGCTTCGCTGGGACATCAGGTCTACCCCAGCTCCGTGCGGGGACAACAGGTCTACCCAGCTCTGTAGGGACATCAGGTCTACCCAAGCTCCGTCGGGGGACAACAGGTCTACCCAGCTCTGTAGGGACATCAGGTCTACCCGAGCTCCGGCCAGGAACAACACGTCTACCCAGCTCTGTAGGGACATCAGGTCTACCCGAGCTCCGGCCAGGGACAACAGGTCTACCCAGCTCTGTAGAGACAACTGGTCTACCTCACCTCAATAGGGGCAACAGGTCTACCCTTGTTCCGTAGGGCTAGCAGATCTCTGTGACAAAGTCCTGGGGAGAAAACACGTCTACCCCGATTCCAGCGAGACACCAGGTCTACCCCGGATTCTCTGTGACACCAGGTCTACCTCGCTCCCGCGGGACATCAGGTCGTCCTCGCCCTGGCGGGACAACAGGTCTACCCGGCCCTGGCACGGACAACAGGTTTACCCAGGCTTCGCTGGGACATCAGGTCTACCACAGCTCCGTCCAGGGACAACAGGTCTACCCAGCTCTGTAGGGACATCAGGTCTACCCCAGCTCCGTCCGGGAACAACAGGTCTACCCAGCTCTGTAGGGACATCAGGTCTACCCCAGCTCCGTCCAGGTACAACAGGTCTACCCAGCTCTGTAGGGACATCAGGTCTACCCCAGCTCCGTCCGGGGAAAACAGGTCTACCCAGCTCTGTAGGGACAACTGGTCTACCTCAGCTCAATAGGGACAACAGGTCTACCCTTGTTCCGTAGAGTTAGCAGACCTCTGTAACAAAGTCCTGGGGAGACAACAGGTCTACCCCGATTCCAGCGGGACAACAGGTCTACCCCGACCCCGGCCAGGGACAACAGGTCTACCCTGGCTTCGCTGGGACATCAGGCCTACCCCAGCTCCGTCCGGAGACAACAGGTCTACGATGCTCTGTAGGGACAACTGGTCTACCTCAGCTCAATAGGGGCAACAGGTCTACCCTTGTTCCGTAGGGCTAGCAGATCTCTGTCACAAAGTCCTGGAAAGACAACAGGTCTACCCCGATTCCAGCGGGACACCAGGTCTACCCCGGCTTCTCTGGGAGACCAGGTCAACCTCGCTCCAGCGGAACATCAGGTCGTCCTCGCCCTGGCGGGACAACAGGTCTACCCCGACCCTGACCAGGGACAACAGGTCTACCCGGGCTTCGCTGGGACATCAGGTCTACCCCAGCTCCGTCCGGGGACAACAGGTCTACCCAGCTCTGTAGGGACATCAGGTCTACCCCAGCTCCATCCGGGGACAACAGGTCTACCAAGCTCTGTAGGGATATCAGGTCTACCCAAGCTCCGTCGGGGGACAACAGGTCTACCCAGCTCTGTAGGGACATCAGGTCTACCCGAGCTCCGGCCAGGAACAACACGTCTACCCAGCTCTGTAGGGACATCAGGTCTACCCCGGCTCTGTCCGCGGACAACAGGTCTACCCAGCTCTGTAGAGACAACTGGTCTACCTCACCTCAATAGGGGCAACAGGTCTACCCTTGTTCCGTAGGGCTAGCAGATCTCTGTCACAAAGTCCTGCGGAGAAAACACGTCTACCCCGATTCCAGCGAGACACCAGGTCTACCCCGGCTTCTCTGGGAGACCAGGTCTACATCGCTCCAGCGGGACATCAGGTCGTCCTCGCCCTGGCGGGACAACAGGTCTACCCCGGCCCTGGCACGGACAACAGGTCTACCCTGGCTTCGCTGGGACATCAGGTCTACCCCAGCTCCGTGCGGGGACAACAGGTCTACCCAGCCCTGTAGGGACATCAGGTCTACCCGAGCTCCGGCCAGGGACAACAGGTCTACCCAGCTCTGTAGGGACATCAGGTCTACCCCAGCTCCGTCCGGGGAAAACAGGTCTACCCAGCTCTGTAGGGACAACTGGTCTACCTCAGCTCAATAGGGACAACAGGTCTACCCTTGTTCCGTAGGGTTAGCAGACCTCTGTAACAAAGTCCTGGGGAGACAACAGGTCTACCCCGATTCCAGCGGGACAACAGGTCTACCCCGGCTTCTCTTGGAGACCAGGTCTACCTCGCTCCAGCGGGACATCAGGTCGTCCGCGCCCTGGCGGGACAACAGGTCTACCCCGACCCCGGCCAGGGACAACAGGTCTACCCTGGCTTCGCTGGGACATCAGGTCTACCACAGCTCCGTCCGGAGACAACAGGTCTACCATGCTCTGTAGGGACAACTGGTCTACCTCAGCTCAATAGGGGCAACAGGTCTACCCTTGTTCCGTAGGGCTAGCAGATCTCTGTCACAAAGTCCTGGAAAGAAAACAGGTCTACCCCGTTTTCAGCTGGACAACAGGTCTACTCCGTCTTCTCTGGGACACCAGGTATACCTCGCTCCAGCGGGACATCAGGTCGTCCTCGCCCTGGCGGGACAACAGGTCTACCCCGGCCCTGGCCAGGGACAACAGGTCTACCCTGGCTTCGCTGGGACATCAGGTCTACCCCAGCTCCGTCCGGAGACAACAGGTCTACCCAGCTCTGTAGGGACAACTGGTCTACCTAAGCTCAATCGGGACAACAGGTCTACCCTTGTTCCGTAGGGCTAGCAGATCTCTGTCAAAAAGTCCTGGCGAGACAACACGTCTACCCCGTTTTCAGCGGAACACCAGGTCTACCCCGGCTTCTCTGGGAGACCAGGTCTACCTCGCTCCAGCGGAACATCAGGTCGTCCTCGCCCTGGCGGGACAACAGGTCTACCCCGACCCTGGCCAGGGACAACAGGTCTACCCTGGCTTCGCTGGGACATCAGGTCTACCACAGCTCCGTCCGGGGACAATTGGTCTACCCAGCTCTGTAGGGATATCAGGTCTACCCAAGCTCCGTCGGGGGAGAACAGGTCTACCCAGCTCTGTAGGGACATCAGGTCTACCCAGCTCAATAGGGACAACAGGTCTACCCTTATATCGTAGGGCTAGCAGATCTCTGTCACAAAGTCCTGGGGAGACAACAGGTCTACCCCGATTCCAGGGGGACACCAGGTCTACCCCAGCTTCTCTGGGAGACCAGGTCTACCTCGCTCCAGCGGGACATCAGGTCGTCCTCACCCTGGCGGCACACCAGGTCTACCCCGGCCCTGGCACGGACAACAGGTCTACCCAGGCTTCGCTGGGACATCAGGTCTACCCCGCCTCCGGCCAGGGACAACAGGTCTACCCAGCTCTGTAGGGACATCAGGTCTACCCCAGCTCCGTCCGGGGACAACAGGTCTACCCAGCTCTGTAGGGACATCAGGTCTACCCGAGCTCCGGCCAGGGACAACAGGTCTACCCAGCTCTGTAGGGACAACTGGTCTACCTCAGTTCAATAGGGGCAACAGGTCTACCCTTGTTCCGTAGGGCTAGCAGATCTCTGTCACAAAGTCCTGGAAAGACAACAGGTCTACCCCGATTCCAGCGGGACACCAGGTCTACCCCGGCTTCTCTGGGAGACCAGGTCTACATCGCTCCAGCGGGACATCAGGTCGTCCTCGCCCTGGCGGGACAACAGGTCTACCCCGACCCTGGCCAGGGACAACAGGTCTACCCGGGCTTCGCTGGGACATCAGGTCTACCCAGCTCCGTGCGGGGACAACAGGTCTACCCAGCTCTGTAGGGACATCAGGTCTACCCAAGCTCCGTCGGGGGACAACAGGTCTACCCAGCTCTGTAGGGACATCAGGTCTACCCGAGCTCCGGCCAGGAACAACACGTCTACCCAGCTCTATAGGGACATCAGGTCTACCCGAGCTCCGGCCAGGGACAACAGGTCTACCCAGCTCTGTAGAGACAACTGGTCTACCTCACCTCAATAGGGGCAACAGGTCTACCCTTGTTCCGTAGGGCTAGCAGATCTCTGTGACAAAGTCCTGGGGAGAAAACACGTCTACCCCGATTCCAGCGAGACACCAGGTCTACCCCGGATTCTCTGTGACACCAGGTCTACCTCGCTCCCGCGGGACATCAGGTCGTCCTCGCCCTGGCGGGACAACAGGTCTACCCCGGCCCTGGCACGGACAACAGGTTTACCCAGGCTTCGCTGGGACATCAGGTCTACCACAGCTCCGTCCAGGGACAACAGGTCTACCCAGCTCTGTAGGGACATCAGGTCTACCCCAGCTCCGTCCGGGAACAACAGGTCTACCCAGCTCTGTAGGGACATCAGGTCTACCCCAGCTCCGTCCAGGTACAACAGGTCTACCCAGCTCTGTAGGGACATCAGGTCTACCCCAGCTCCGTCCGGGGAAAACAGGTCTACCCAGCTCTGTAGGGACAACTGGTCTACCTCAGCTCAATAGGGACAACAGGTCTACCCTTGTTCCGTAGAGTTAGCAGACCTCTGTAACAAAGTCCTGGGGAGACAACAGGTCTACCCCGATTCCAGCGGGACAACAGGTCTACCCCGACCCCGGCCAGGGACAACAGGTCTACCCTGGCTTCGCTGGGACATCAGGCCTACCCCAGCTCCGTCCGGAGACAACAGGTCTACGATGCTCTGTAGGGACAACTGGTCTACCTCAGCTCAATAGGGGCAACAGGTCTACCCTTGTTCCGTAGGGCTAGCAGATCTCTGTCACAAAGTCCTGGAAAGACAACAGGTCTACCCCGATTCCAGCGGGACACCAGGTCTACCCCGGCTTCTCTGGGAGACCAGGTCAACCTCGCTCCAGCGGAACATCAGGTCGTCCTCGCCCTGGCGGGACAACAGGTCTACCCCGACCCTGACCAGGGACAACAGGTCTACCCGGGCTTCGCTGGGACATCAGGTCTACCCCAGCTCCGTCCGGGGACAACAGGTCTACCCAGCTCTGTAGGGACATCAGGTCTACCCCAGCTCCATCCGGGGACAACAGGTCTACCAAGCTCTGTAGGGATATCAGGTCTACCCAAGCTCCGTCGGGGGACAACAGGTCTACCCAGCTCTGTAGGGACATCAGGTCTACCCGAGCTCCGGCCAGGAACAACACGTCTACCCAGCTCTGTAGGGACATCAGGTCTACCCCGGCTCTGTCCGCGGACAACAGGTCTACCCAGCTCTGTAGAGACAACTGGTCTACCTCACCTCAATAGGGGCAACAGGTCTACCCTTGTTCCGTAGGGCTAGCAGATCTCTGTCACAAAGTCCTGCGGAGAAAACACGTCTACCCCGATTCCAGCGAGACACCAGGTCTACCCCGGCTTCTCTGGGAGACCAGGTCTACATCGCTCCAGCGGGACATCAGGTCGTCCTCGCCCTGGCGGGACAACAGGTCTACCCCGGCCCTGGCACGGACAACAGGTCTACCCTGGCTTCGCTGGGACATCAGGTCTACCCCAGCTCCGTGCGGGGACAACAGGTCTACCCAGCCCTGTAGGGACATCAGGTCTACCCGAGCTCCGGCCAGGGACAACAGGTCTACCCAGCTCTGTAGGGACATCAGGTCTACCCCAGCTCCGTCCGGGGAAAACAGGTCTACCCAGCTCTGTAGGGACAACTGGTCTACCTCAGCTCAATAGGGACAACAGGTCTACCCTTGTTCCGTAGGGTTAGCAGACCTCTGTAACAAAGTCCTGGGGAGACAACAGGTCTACCCCGATTCCAGCGGGACAACAGGTCTACCCCGGCTTCTCTTGGAGACCAGGTCTACCTCGCTCCAGCGGGACATCAGGTCGTCCGCGCCCTGGCGGGACAACAGGTCTACCCCGACCCCGGCCAGGGACAACAGGTCTACCCTGGCTTCGCTGGGACATCAGGTCTACCACAGCTCCGTCCGGAGACAACAGGTCTACCATGCTCTGTAGGGACAACTGGTCTACCTCAGCTCAATAGGGGCAACAGGTCTACCCTTGTTCCGTAGGGCTAGCAGATCTCTGTCACAAAGTCCTGGAAAGAAAACAGGTCTACCCCGTTTTCAGCTGGACAACAGGTCTACTCCGTCTTCTCTGGGACACCAGGTATACCTCGCTCCAGCGGGACATCAGGTCGTCCTCGCCCTGGCGGGACAACAGGTCTACCCCGGCCCTGGCCAGGGACAACAGGTCTACCCTGGCTTCGCTGGGACATCAGGTCTACCCCAGCTCCGTCCGGAGACAACAGGTCTACCCAGCTCTGTAGGGACAACTGGTCTACCTAAGCTCAATCGGGACAACAGGTCTACCCTTGTTCCGTAGGGCTAGCAGATCTCTGTCAAAAAGTCCTGGCGAGACAACACGTCTACCCCGTTTTCAGCGGAACACCAGGTCTACCCCGGCTTCTCTGGGAGACCAGGTCTACCTCGCTCCAGCGGAACATCAGGTCGTCCTCGCCCTGGCGGGACAACAGGTCTACCCCGACCCTGGCCAGGGACAACAGGTCTACCCTGGCTTCGCTGGGACATCAGGTCTACCACAGCTCCGTCCGGGGACAATTGGTCTACCCAGCTCTGTAGGGATATCAGGTCTACCCAAGCTCCGTCGGGGGAGAACAGGTCTACCCAGCTCTGTAGGGACATCAGGTCTACCCCAGCTCAATAGGGACAACAGGTCTACCCTTATATCGTAGGGCTAGCAGATCTCTGTCACAAAGTCCTGGGGAGACAACAGGTCTACCCCGATTCCAGGGGGACACCAGGTCTACCCCAGCTTCTCTGGGAGACCAGGTCTACCTCGCTCCAGCGGGACATCAGGTCGTCCTCACCCTGGCGGCACACCAGGTCTACCCCGGCCCTGGCACGGACAACAGGTCTACCCAGGCTTCGCTGGGACATCAGGTCTACCCCGCCTCCGGCCAGGGACAACAGGTCTACCCAGCTCTGTAGGGACATCAGGTCTACCCCAGCTCCGTCCGGGGACAACAGGTCTACCCAGCTCTGTAGGGACATCAGGTCTACCCGAGCTCCGGCCAGGGACAACAGGTCTACCCAGCTCTGTAGGGACAACTGGTCTACCTCAGTTCAATAGGGGCAACAGGTCTACCCTTGTTCCGTAGGGCTAGCAGATCTCTGTCACAAAGTCCTGGAAAGACAACAGGTCTACCCCGATTCCAGCGGGACACCAGGTCTACCCCGGCTTCTCTGGGAGACCAGGTCTACATCGCTCCAGCGGGACATCAGGTCGTCCTCGCCCTGGCGGGACAACAGGTCTACCCCGACCCTGGCCAGGGACAACAGGTCTACCCGGGCTTCGCTGGGACATCAGGTCTACCCCAGCTCCGTGCGGGGACAACAGGTCTACCCAGCTCTGTAGGGACATCAGGTCTACCCAAGCTCCGTCGGGGGACAACAGGTCTACCCAGCTCTGTAGGGACATCAGGTCTACCCGAGCTCCGGCCAGGAACAACACGTCTACCCAGCTCTATAGGGACATCAGGTCTACCCGAGCTCCGGCCAGGGACAACAGGTCTACCCAGCTCTGTAGAGACAACTGGTCTACCTCACCTCAATAGGGGCAACAGGTCTACCCTTGTTCCGTAGGGCTAGCAGATCTCTGTGACAAAGTCCTGGGGAGAAAACACGTCTACCCCGATTCCAGCGAGACACCAGGTCTACCCCGGATTCTCTGTGACACCAGGTCTACCTCGCTCCCGCGGGACATCAGGTCGTCCTCGCCCTGGCGGGACAACAGGTCTACCCCGGCCCTGGCACGGACAACAGGTCTACCCAGGCTTCGCTGGGACATCAGGTCTACCACAGCTCCGTCCAGGGACAACAGGTCTACCCAGCTCTGTAGGGACATCAGGTCTACCCCAGCTCCGTCCGGGAACAACAGGTCTACCCAGCTCTGTAGGGACATCAGGTCTACCCCAGCTCCGTCCAGGTACAACAGGTCTACCCAGCTCTGTAGGGACATCAGGTCTACCCCAGCTCCGTCCGGGGAAAACAGGTCTACCCAGCTCTGTAGGGACAACTGATCTACCTCAGCTCAATAGGGACAACAGGTCTACCCTTGTTCCGTAGAGTTAGCAGACCTCTGTAACAAAGTCCTGGGGAGACAACAGGTCTACCCCGATTCCAGCGGGACAACAGGTCTACCCCGACCCCGGCCAGGGACAACAGGTCTACCCTGGCTTCGCTGGGACATCAGGCCTACCCCAGCTCCGTCCGGAGACAACAGGTCTACGATGCTCTGTAGGGACAACTGGTCTACCTCAGCTCAATAGGGGCAACAGGTCTACCCTTGTTCCGTAGGGCTAGCAGATCTCTGTCACAAAGTCCTGGAAAGACAACAGGTCTACCCCGATTCCAGCGGGACACCAGGTCTACCCCGGCTTCTCTGGGAGACCAGGTCAACCTCGCTCCAGCGGAACATCAGGTCGTCCTCGCCCTGGCGGGACAACAGGTCTACCCCGACCCTGACCAGGGACAACAGGTCTACCCGGGCTTCGCTGGGACATCAGGTCTACCCCAGCTCCGTCCGGGGACAACAGGTCTACCCAGCTCTGTAGGGACATCAGGTCTACCCCAGCTCCATCCGGGGACAACAGGTCTACCAAGCTCTGTAGGGATATCAGGTCTACCCAAGCTCCGTCGGGGGACAACAGGTCTACCCAGCTCTGTAGGGACATCAGGTCTACCCGAGCTCCGGCCAGGAACAACACGTCTACCCAGCTCTGTAGGGACATCAGGTCTACCCCGGCTCTGTCCGCGGACAACAGGTCTACCCAGCTCTGTAGAGACAACTGGTCTACCTCACCTCAATAGGGGCAACAGGTCTACCCTTGTTCCGTAGGGCTAGCAGATCTCTGTCACAAAGTCCTGCGGAGAAAACACGTCTACCCCGATTCCAGCGAGACACCAGGTCTACCCCGGCTTCTCTGGGAGACCAGGTCTACATCGCTCCAGCGGGACATCAGGTCGTCCTCGCCCTGGCGGGACAACAGGTCTACCCCGGCCCTGGCACGGACAACAGGTCTACCCAGGCTTCGCTGGGACATCAGGTCTACCCCAGCTCCGTGCGGGGACAACAGGTCTACCCAGCCCTGTAGGGACATCAGGTCTACCCGAGCTCCGGCCAGGGACAACAGGTCTACCCAGCTCTGTAGGGACATCAGGTCTACCCCAGCTCCGTCCGGGGAAAACAGGTCTACCCAGCTCTGTAGGGACAACTGGTCTACCTCAGCTCAATAGGGACAACAGGTCTACCCTTGTTCCGTAGGGTTAGCAGACCTCTGTAACAAAGTCCTGGGGAGACAACAGGTCTACCCCGATTCCAGCGGGACAACAGGTCTACCCCGGCTTCTCTTGGAGACCAGGTCTACCTCGCTCCAGCGGGACATCAGGTCGTCCGCGCCCTGGCGGGACAACAGGTCTACCCCGACCCCGGCCAGGGACAACAGGTCTACCCTGGCTTCGCTGGGACATCAGGTCTACCCCAGCTCCGTCCGGAGACAACAGGTCTACCATGCTCTGTAGGGACAACTGGTCTACCTCAGCTCAATAGGGGCAACAGGTCTACCCTTGTTCCGTAGGGCTAGCAGATCTCTGTCACAAAGTCCTGGAAAGAAAACAGGTCTACCCCGTTTTCAGCTGGACAACAGGTCTACTCCGTCTTCTCTGGGACACCAGGTATACCTCGCTCCAGCGGGACATCAGGTCGTCCTCGCCCTGGCGGGACAACAGGTCTACCCCGGCCCTGGCCAGGGACAACAGGTCTACCCTGGCTTCGCTGGGACATCAGGTCTACCCCAGCTCCGTCCGGAGACAACAGGTCTACCCAGCTCTGTAGGGACAACTGGTCTACCTAAGCTCAATCGGGACAACAGGTCTACCCTTGTTCCGTAGGGCTAGCAGATCTCTGTCAAAAAGTCCTGGCGAGACAACACGTCTACCCCGTTTTCAGCGGGACACCAGGTCTACCCCGGCTTCTCTGGGAGACCAGGTCTACCTCGCTCCAGCGGAACATCAGGTCGTCCTCGCCCTGGCGGGACAACAGGTCTACCCCGACCCTGGCCAGGGACAACAGGTCTACCCTGGCTTCGCTGGGACATCAGGTCTACCACAGCTCCGTCCGGGGACAATTGGTCTACCCAGCTCTGTAGGGATATCAGGTCTACCCAAGCTCCGTCGGGGGACAACAGGTCTACCCAGCTCTGTAGGGACATCAGGTCTACCCCAGCTCAATAGGGACAACAGGTCTACCCTTATATCGTAGGGCTAGCAGATCTCTGTCACAAAGTCCTGGGGAGACAACAGGTCTACCCCGATTCCAGGGGGACACCAGGTCTACCCCAGCTTCTCTGGGAGACCAGGTCTACCTCGCTCCAGCGGGACATCAGGTCGTCCTCACCCTGGCGGCACACCAGGTCTACCCCGGCCCTGGCACGGACAACAGGTCTACCCAGGCTTCGCTGGGACATCAGGTCTACCCCGCCTCCGGCCAGGGACAACAGGTCTACCCAGCTCTGTAGGGACATCAGGTCTACCCCAGCTCCGTCCGGGGACAACAGGTCTACCCAGCTCTGTAGGGACATCAGGTCTACCCGAGCTCCGGCCAGGGACAACAGGTCTACCCAGCTCTGTAGGGACAACTGGTCTACCTCAGTTCAATAGGGGCAACAGGTCTACCCTTGTTCCGTAGGGCTAGCAGATCTCTGTCACAAAATCCTGGAAAGACAACAGGTCTACCCCGATTCCAGCGGGACACCAGGTCTACCCCGGCTTCTCTGGGAGACCAGGTCTACTTCGCTCCAGCGGGACATCAGGTCGTCCTCGCCCTGGCGGGACAACAGGTCTACCCCGACCCTGGCCAGGGACAACAGGTCTACCCGGGCTTCGCTGGGACATCAGGTCTACCCCAGCTCCGTGCGGGGACAACAGGTCTACCCAGCTCTGTAGGGACATCAGGTCTACCCAAGCTCCGTCGGGGGACAACAGGTCTACCCAGCTCTGTAGGGACATCAGGTCTACCCGAGCTCCGGCCAGGAACAACACGTCTACCCAGCTCTATAGGGACATCAGGTCTACCCGAGCTCCGGACAGGGACAACAGGTCTACCCAGCTCTGTAGAGACAACTGGTCTACCTCACCTCAATAGGGGCAACAGGTCTACCCTTGTTCCGTAGGGCTAGCAGATCTCTGTGACAAAGTCCTGGGGAGAAAACACGTCTACCCCGATTCCAGCGAGACACCAGGTCTACCCCGGATTCTCTGTGACACCAGGTCTACCTCGCTCCCGCGGGACATCAGGTCGTCCTCGCCCTGGCGGGACAACAGGTCTACCCCGGCCCTGGCACGGACAACAGGTCTACCCAGGCTTCGCTGGGACATCAGGTCTACCACAGCTCCGTCCAGGGACAACAGGTCTACCCAGCTCTGTAGGGACATCAGGTCTACCCCAGCTCCGTCCGGGAACAACAGGTCTACCCAGCTCTGTAGGGACATCAGGTCTACCCCAGCTCCGTCCAGGTACAACAGGTCTACCCAGCTCTGTAGGGACATCAGGTCTACCCCAGCTCCGTCCGGGGAAAACAGGTCTACCCAGCTCTGTAGGGACAACTGGTCTACCTCAGCTCAATAGGGACAACAGGTCTACCCTTGTTCCGTAGAGTTAGCAGACCTCTGTAACAAAGTCCTGGGGAGACAACAGGTCTACCCCGATTCCAGCGGGACAACAGGTCTACCCCGACCCCGGCCAGGGACAACAGGTCTACCCTGGCTTCGCTGGGACATCAGGCCTACCCCAGCTCCGTCCGGAGACAACAGGTCTACGATGCTCTGTAGGGACAACTGGTCTACCTCAGCTCAATAGGGGCAACAGGTCTACCCTTGTTCCGTAGGGCTAGCAGATCTCTGTCACAAAGTCCTGGAAAGACAACAGGTCTACCCCGATTCCAGCGGGACACCAGGTCTACCCCGGCTTCTCTGGGAGACCAGGTCAACCTCGCTCCAGCGGAACATCAGGTCGTCCTCGCCCTGGCGGGACAACAGGTCTACCCCGACCCTGACCAGGGACAACAGGTCTACCCGGGCTTCGCTGGGACATCAGGTCTACCCCAGCTCCGTCCGGGGACAACAGGTCTACCCAGCTCTGTAGGGACATCAGGTCTACCCCAGCTCCATCCGGGGACAACAGGTCTACCAAGCTCTGTAGGGATATCAGGTCTACCCAAGCTCCGTCGGGGGACAACAGGTCTACCCAGCTCTGTAGGGACATCAGGTCTACCCGAGCTCCGGCCAGGAACAACACGTCTACCCAGCTCTGTAGGGACATCAGGTCTACCCCGGCTCTGTCCGCGGACAACAGGTCTACCCAGCTCTGTAGAGACAACTGGTCTACCTCACCTCAATAGGGGCAACAGGTCTACCCTTGTTCCGTAGGGCTAGCAGATCTCTGTCACAAAGTCCTGCGGAGAAAACACGTCTACCCCGATTCCAGCGAGACACCAGGTCTACCCCGGCTTCTCTGGGAGACCAGGTCTACATCGCTCCAGCGGGACATCAGGTCGTCCTCGCCCTGGCGGGACAACAGGTCTACCCCGGCCCTGGCACGGACAACAGGTCTACCCAGGCTTCGCTGGGACATCAGGTCTACCCCAGCTCCGTGCGGGGACAACAGGTCTACCCAGCCCTGTAGGGACATCAGGTCTACCCGAGCTCCGGCCAGGGACAACAGGTCTACCCAGCTCTGTAGGGACATCAGGTCTACCCCAGCTCCGTCCGGGGAAAACAGGTCTACCCAGCTCTGTAGGGACAACTGGTCTACCTCAGCTCAATAGGGACAACAGGTCTACCCTTGTTCCGTAGGGTTAGCAGACCTCTGTAACAAAGTCCTGGGGAGACAACAGGTCTACCCCGATTCCAGCGGGACAACAGGTCTACCCCGGCTTCTCTTGGAGACCAGGTCTACCTCGCTCCAGCGGGACATCAGGTCGTCCGCGCCCTGGCGGGACAACAGGTCTACCCCGACCCCGGCCAGGGACAACAGGTCTACCCTGGCTTCGCTGGGACATCAGGTCTACCCCAGCTCCGTCCGGAGACAACAGGTCTACCATGCTCTGTAGGGACAACTGGTCTACCTCAGCTCAATAGGGGCAACAGGTCTACCCTTGTTCCGTAGGGCTAGCAGATCTCTGTCACAAAGTCCTGGAAAGAAAACAGGTCTACCCCGTTTTCAGCTGGACAACAGGTCTACTCCGTCTTCTCTGGGACACCAGGTATACCTCGCTCCAGCGGGACATCAGGTCGTCCTCGCCCTGGCGGGACAACAGGTCTACCCCGGCCCTGGCCAGGGACAACAGGTCTACCCTGGCTTCGCTGGGACATCAGGTCTACCCCAGCTCCGTCCGGAGACAACAGGTCTACCCAGCTCTGTAGGGACAACTGGTCTACCTAAGCTCAATCGGGACAACAGGTCTACCCTTGTTCCGTAGGGCTAGCAGATCTCTGTCAAAAAGTCCTGGCGAGACAACACGTCTACCCCGTTTTCAGCGGAACACCAGGTCTACCCCGGCTTCTCTGGGAGACCAGGTCTACCTCGCTCCAGCGGAACATCAGGTCGTCCTCGCCCTGGCGGGACAACAGGTCTACCCCGACCCTGGCCAGGGACAACAGGTCTACCCTGGCTTCGCTGGGACATCAGGTCTACCACAGCTCCGTCCGGGGACAATTGGTCTACCCAGCTCTGTAGGGATATCAGGTCTACCCAAGCTCCGTCGGGGGACAACAGGTCTACCCAGCTCTGTAGGGACATCAGGTCTACCCCAGCTCAATAGGGACAACAGGTCTACCCTTATATCGTAGGGCTAGCAGATCTCTGTCACAAAGTCCTGGGGAGACAACAGGTCTACCCCGATTCCAGGGGGACACCAGGTCTACCCCAGCTTCTCTGGGAGACCAGGTCTACCTCGCTCCAGCGGAACATCAGGTCGTCCTCACCCTGGGGGCACACCAGGTCTACCCCGGCCCTGGCACGGACAACAGGTCTACCCTGGCTTCGCTGGGACATCAGGTCTACCCCGCCTCTGGCCAGGGACAACAGGTCTACCCAGCTCTGTAGGGACATCAGGTCTACCCCAGCTCCGTCCGGGGACAACAGGTCTACCCAGCTCTGTAGGGACATCAGGTCTACCCGAGCTCCGGCCAGGGACAACAGGTCTACCCAGCTCTGTAGGGACAACTGGTCTACCTCAGCTCAATAGGGGCAACAGGTCTACCCTTGTTCCGTAGGGCTAGCAGATCTCTGTCACAAAGTCCTGGAAAGACAACAGGTCTACCCCGATTCCAGCGGGACACCAGGTCTACCCCGGCTTCTCTGGGAGACCAGGTCTACATCGCTCCAGCGGGACATCAGGTCGTCCTCGCCCTGGCGGGACAACAGGTCTACCCCGACCCTGGCCAGGGACAACAGGTCTACCCTGGCTTCGCTGGGACATCAGGTCTACCCCAGCTCCGTGCGGGGACAACAGGTCTACCCAGCTCTGTAGGGACATCAGGTCTACCCCAGCTCCGTCCGGGGACAACAGGTCTACCCAGCTCTGTAGGGATATCAGGTCTACCCAAGCTCCGTCGGGGGACAACAGGTCTACCCAGCTCTGTAGGGACATCAGGTCTACCCGAGCTCCGGCCAGGAACAACACGTCTACCCAGCTCTGTAGGGACATCAGGTCTACCCGAGCTCCGGCCAGGGACAACAGGTCTACCCAGCTCTGTAGAGACAACTGGTCTACCTCACCTCAATAGGGGCAACAGGTCTACCCTTGTTCCGTAGGGCTAGCAGATCTCTGTGACAAAGTCCTGGGGAGAAAACACGTCTACCCCGATTCCAGCGAGACACCAGGTCTACCCCGGATTCTCTGTGACACCAGGTCTACCTCGCTCCCGCGGGACATCAGGTCGTCCTCGCCCTGGCGGGACAACAGGTCTACCCCGGCCCTGGCACGGACAACAGGTCTACCCAGGCTTCGCTGGGACATCAGGTCTACCCCAGCTCCGTCCAGGGACAACAGGTCTACCCAGCTCTGTAGGGACATCAGGTCTACCCCAGCTCCGTCCGGGAACAACAGGTCTACCCAGCTCTGTAGGGACATCAGGTCTACCCCAGCTCCGTCCAGGTACAACAGGTCTACCCAGCTCTGTAGGGACATCAGGTCTACCCCAGCTCCGTCCGGGGAAAACAGGTCTACCCAGCTCTGTAGGGACAACTGGTCTACCTCAGCTCAATAGGGACAACAGGTCTACCCTTGTTCCGTAGGGTTAGCAGACCTCTGTAACAAAGTCCTGGGGAGACAACAGGTCTACCCCGATTCCAGCGGGACAACAGGTCTACCCCGACCCCGGCCAGGGACAACAGGTCTACCCTGGCTTCGCTGGGACATCAGGCCTACCCCAGCTCCGTCCGGAGACAACAGGTCTACGATGCTCTGTAGGGACAACTGGTCTACCTCAGCTCAATAGGGGCAACAGGTCTACCCTTGTTCCGTAGGGCTAGCAGATCTCTGTGACAAAGTCCTGGGGAGAAAACACGTCTACCCCGATTCCAGCGAGACACCAGGTCTACCCCGGCTTCTCTGGGAGACCAGGTCTACATCGCTCCAGCGGGACATCAGGTCGTCCTCGCCCTGGCGGGACAACAGGTCTACCCCGGCCCTGGCACGGACAACAGGTCTACCCAGGCTTCGCTGGGACATCAGGTCTACCCCAGCTCCATGCGGGGACAACAGGTCTACCCAGCCCTGTAGGGACATCAGGTCTACCCGAGCTCCGGCCAGGGACAACAGGTCTACCCAGCTCTGTAGGGACATCAGGTCTACCCCAGCTCCGTCCGGGGAAAACAGGTCTACCCAGCTCTGTAGGGACAACTGGTCTACCTCAGCTCAATAGGGACAACAGGTCTACCCTTGTTCCGTAGGGTTAGCAGACCTCTGTAACAAAGTCCTGGGGAGACAACAGGTCTACCCCGATTCCAGCGGGACAACAGGTCTACCCCGGCTTCTCTTGGAGACCAGGTCTACCTCGCTCCAGCGGGACATCAGGTCGTCCGCGCCCTGGCGGGACAACAGGTCTACCCCGACCCCGGCCAGGGACAACAGGTCTACCCTGGCTTCGCTGGGACATCAGGTCTACCCCAGCTCCGTCCGGAGACAACAGGTCTACCATGCTCTGTAGGGACAACTGGTCTACCTCAGCTCAATAGGGGCAACAGGTCTACCCTTGTTCCGTAGGGCTAGCAGATCTCTGTCACAAAGTCCTGGAAAGAAAACAGGTCTACCCCGTTTTCAGCTGGACAACAGGTCTACTCCGTCTTCTCTGGGACACCAGGTATACCTCGCTCCAGCGGGACATCAGGTCGTCCTCGCCCTGGCGGGACAACAGGTCTACCCCGGCCCTGGCCAGGGACAACAGGTCTACCCTGGCTTCGCTGGGACATCAGGTCTACCCCAGCTCCGTCCGGAGACAACAGGTCTACCCAGCTCTGTAGGGACAACTGGTCTACCTAAGCTCAATCGGGACAACAGGTCTACCCTTGTTCCGTAGGGCTAGCAGATCTCTGTCAAAAAGTCCTGGCGAGACAACACGTCTACCCCGTTTTCAGCGGAACACCAGGTCTACCCCGGCTTCTCTGGGAGACCAGGTCTACCTCGCTCCAGCGGAACATCAGGTCGTCCTCGCCCTGGCGGGACAACAGGTCTACCCCGACCCTGGCCAGGGACAACAGGTCTACCCTGGCTTCGCTGGGACATCAGGTCTACCACAGCTCCGTCCGGGGACAATTGGTCTACCCAGCTCTGTAGGGATATCAGGTCTACCCAAGCTCCGTCGGGGGACAACAGGTCTACCCAGCTCTGTAGGGACATCAGGTCTACCCCAGCTCAATAGGGACAACAGGTCTACCCTTATATCGTAGGGCTAGCAGATCTCTGTCACAAAGTCCTGGGGAGACAACAGGTCTACCCCGATTCCAGGGGGACACCAGGTCTACCCCAGCTTCTCTGGGAGACCAGGTCTACCTCGCTCCAGCGGAACATCAGGTCGTCCTCACCCTGGGGGCACACCAGGTCTACCCCGGCCCTGGCACGGACAACAGGTCTACCCTGGCTTCGCTGGGACATCAGGTCTACCCCGCCTCCGGCCAGGGACAACAGGTCTACCCAGCTCTGTAGGGACATCAGGTCTACCCCAGCTCCGTCCGGGGACAACAGGTCTACCCAGCTCTGTAGGGACATCAGGTCTACCCGAGCTCCGGCCAGGGACAACAGGTCTACCCAGCTCTGTAGGGACAACTGGTCTACCTCAGCTCAATAGGGGCAACAGGTCTACCCTTGTTCCGTAGGGCTAGCAGATCTCTGTCACAAAGTCCTGGAAAGAAAACAGGTCTACCCCGTTTTCAGCTGGACAACAGGTCTACTCCGTCTTCTCTGGGACACCATGTATACCTCGCTCCAGCGGGACATCAGGTCGTCCTCGCCCTGGCGGGACAACAGGTCTACCCCGGCCCTGGCCAGGGACAACAGGTCTACCCTGGCTTCGCTGGGACATCAGGTCTACCCCAGCTCCGTCCGGAGACAACAGGTCTACCCAGCTCTGTAGGGACAACTGGTCTACCTAAGCTCAATCGGGACAACAGGTCTACCCTTGTTCCGTAGGGCTAGCAGATCTCTGTCAAAAAGTCCTGGCGAGACAACACGTCTACCCCGTTTTCAGCGGGACACCAGGTCTACCCCGGCTTCTCTGGGAGACCAGGTCTACCTCGCTCCAGCGGAACATCAGGTCGTCCTCGCCCTGGCGGGACAACAGGTCTACCCCGACCCTGGCCAGGGACAACAGGTCTACCCTGGCTTCGCTGGGACATCAGGTCTACCACAGCTCCGTCCGGGGACAATTGGTCTACCCAGCTCTGTAGGGATATCAGGTCTACCCAAGCTCCGTCGGGGGACAACAGGTCTACCCAGCTCTGTAGGGACATCAGGTCTACCCCAGCTCAATAGGGACAACAGGTCTACCCTTATATCGTAGGGCTAGCAGATCTCTGTCACAAAGTCCTGGGGAGACAACAGGTCTACCCCGATTCCAGGGGGACACCAGGTCTACCCCAGCTTCTCTGGGAGACCAGGTCTACCTCGCTCCAGCGGGACATCAGGTCGTCCTCACCCTGGCGGCACACCAGGTCTACCCCGGCCCTGGCACGGACAACAGGTCTACCCAGGCTTCGCTGGGACATCAGGTCTACCCCGCCTCCGGCCAGGGACAACAGGTCTACCCAGCTCTGTAGGGACATCAGGTCTACCCCAGCTCCGTCCGGGGACAACAGGTCTACCCAGCTCTGTAGGGACATCAGGTCTACCCGAGCTCCGGCCAGGGACAACAGGTCTACCCAGCTCTGTAGGGACAACTGGTCTACCTCAGTTCAATAGGGGCAACAGGTCTACCCTTGTTCCGTAGGGCTAGCAGATCTCTGTCACAAAGTCCTGGAAAGACAACAGGTCTACCCCGATTCCAGCGGGACACCAGGTCTACCCCGGCTTCTCTGGGAGACCAGGTCTACATCGCTCCAGCGGGACATCAGGTCGTCCTCGCCCTGGCGGGACAACAGGTCTACCCCGACCCTGGCCAGGGACAACAGGTCTACCCGGGCTTCGCTGGGACATCAGGTCTACCCCAGCTCCGTGCGGGGACAACAGGTCTACCCAGCTCTGTAGGGACATCAGGTCTACCCAAGCTCCGTCGGGGGACAACAGGTCTACCCAGCTCTGTAGGGACATCAGGTCTACCCGAGCTCCGGCCAGGAACAACACGTCTACCCAGCTCTGTAGGGACATCAGGTCTACCCGAGCTCCGGCCAGGGACAACAGGTCTACCCAGCTCTGTAGAGACAACTGGTCTACCTCACCTCAATAGGGGCAACAGGTCTACCCTTGTTCCGTAGGGCTAGCAGATCTCTGTGACAAAGTCCTGGGGAGAAAACACGTCTACCCCGATTCCAGCGAGACACCAGGTCTACCCCGGATTCTCTGTGACACCAGGTCTACCTCGCTCCCGCGGGACATCAGGTCGTCCTCGCCCTGGCGGGACAACAGGTCTACCCCGGCCCTGGCACGGACAACAGGTCTACCCAGGCTTCGCTGGGACATCAGGTCTACCACAGCTCCGTCCAGGGACAACAGGTCTACCCAGCTCTGTAGGGACATCAGGTCTACCCCAGCTCCGTCCGGGAACAACAGGTCTACCCAGCTCTGTAGGGACATCAGGTCTACCCCAGCTCCGTCCAGGTACAACAGGTCTACCCAGCTCTGTAGGGACATCAGGTCTACCCCAGCTCCGTCCGGGGAAAACAGGTCTACCCAGCTCTGTAGGGACAACTGGTCTACCTCAGCTCAATAGGGACAACAGGTCTACCCTTGTTCCGTAGAGTTAGCAGACCTCTGTAACAAAGTCCTGGGGAGACAACAGGTCTACCCCGATTCCAGCGGGACAACAGGTCTACCCCGACCCCGGCCAGGGACAACAGGTCTACCCTGGCTTCGCTGGGACATCAGGCCTACCCCAGCTCCGTCCGGAGACAACAGGTCTACGATGCTCTGTAGGGACAACTGGTCTACCTCAGCTCAATAGGGGCAACAGGTCTACCCTTGTTCCGTAGGGCTAGCAGATCTCTGTCACAAAGTCCTGGAAAGACAACAGGTCTACCCCGATTCCAGCGGGACACCAGGTCTACCCCGGCTTCTCTGGGAGACCAGGTCAACCTCGCTCCAGCGGAACATCAGGTCGTCCTCGCCCTGGCGGGACAACAGGTCTACCCCGACCCTGACCAGGGACAACAGGTCTACCCGGGCTTCGCTGGGACATCAGGTCTACCCCAGCTCCGTCCGGGGACAACAGGTCTACCCAGCTCTGTAGGGACATCAGGTCTACCCCAGCTCCATCCGGGGACAACAGGTCTACCAAGCTCTGTAGGGATATCAGGTCTACCCAAGCTCCGTCGGGGGACAACAGGTCTACCCAGCTCTGTAGGGACATCAGGTCTACCCGAGCTCCGGCCAGGAACAACACGTCTACCCAGCTCTGTAGGGACATCAGGTCTACCCCGGCTCTGTCCGCGGACAACAGGTCTACCCAGCTCTGTAGAGACAACTGGTCTACCTCACCTCAATAGGGGCAACAGGTCTACCCTTGTTCCGTAGGGCTAGCAGATCTCTGTCACAAAGTCCTGCGGAGAAAACACGTCTACCCCGATTCCAGCGAGACACCAGGTCTACCCCGGCTTCTCTGGGAGACCAGGTCTACATCGCTCCAGCGGGACATCAGGTCGTCCTCGCCCTGGCGGGACAACAGGTCTACCCCGGCCCTGGCACGGACAACAGGTCTACCCTGGCTTCGCTGGGACATCAGGTCTACCCCAGCTCCGTGCGGGGACAACAGGTCTACCCAGCCCTGTAGGGACATCAGGTCTACCCGAGCTCCGGCCAGGGACAACAGGTCTACCCAGCTCTGTAGGGACATCAGGTCTACCCCAGCTCCGTCCGGGGAAAACAGGTCTACCCAGCTCTGTAGGGACAACTGGTCTACCTCAGCTCAATAGGGACAACAGGTCTACCCTTGTTCCGTAGGGTTAGCAGACCTCTGTAACAAAGTCCTGGGGAGACAACAGGTCTACCCCGATTCCAGCGGGACAACAGGTCTACCCCGGCTTCTCTTGGAGACCAGGTCTACCTCGCTCCAGCGGGACATCAGGTCGTCCGCGCCCTGGCGGGACAACAGGTCTACCCCGACCCCGGCCAGGGACAACAGGTCTACCCTGGCTTCGCTGGGACATCAGGTCTACCCCAGCTCCGTCCGGAGACAACAGGTCTACCATGCTCTGTAGGGACAACTGGTCTACCTCAGCTCAATAGGGGCAACAGGTCTACCCTTGTTCCGTAGGGCTAGCAGATCTCTGTCACAAAGTCCTGGAAAGAAAACAGGTCTACCCCGTTTTCAGCTGGACAACAGGTCTACTCCGTCTTCTCTGGGACACCAGGTCTACCTCGCTCCAGCGGGACATCAGGTCGTCCTCGCCCTGGCGGGACAACAGGTCTACCCCGGCCCTGGCCAGGGACAACAGGTCTACCCTGGCTTCGCTGGGACATCAGGTCTACCCCAGCTCCGTCCGGAGACAACAGGTCTACCCAGCTCTGTAGGGACAACTGGTCTACCTAAGCTCAATCGGGACAACAGGTCTACCCTTGTTCCGTAGGGCTAGCAGATCTCTGTCAAAAAGTCCTGGCGAGACAACACGTCTACCCCGTTTTCAGCGGAACACCAGGTCTACCCCGGCTTCTCTGGGAGACCAGGTCTACCTCGCTCCAGCGGAACATCAGGTCGTCCTCGCCCTGGCGGGACAACAGGTCTACCCCGACCCTGGCCAGGGACAACAGGTCTACCCTGGCTTCGCTGGGACATCAGGTCTACCACAGCTCCGTCCGGGGACAATTGGTCTACCCAGCTCTGTAGGGATATCAGGTCTACCCAAGCTCCGTCGGGGGAGAACAGGTCTACCCAGCTCTGTAGGGACATCAGGTCTACCCCAGCTCAATAGGGACAACAGGTCTACCCTTATATCGTAGGGCTAGCAGATCTCTGTCACAAAGTCCTGGGGAGACAACAGGTCTACCCCGATTCCAGGGGGACACCAGGTCTACCCCAGCTTCTCTGGGAGACCAGGTCTACCTCGCTCCAGCGGGACATCAGGTCGTCCTCACCCTGGCGGCACACCAGGTCTACCCCGGCCCTGGCACGGACAACAGGTCTACCCAGGCTTCGCTGGGACATCAGGTCTACCCCGCCTCCGGCCAGGGACAACAGGTCTACCCAGCTCTGTAGGGACATCAGGTCTACCCCAGCTCCGTCCGGGGACAACAGGTCTACCCAGCTCTGTAGGGACATCAGGTCTACCCGAGCTCCGGCCAGGGACAACAGGTCTACCCAGCTCTGTAGGGACAACTGGTCTACCTCAGTTCAATAGGGGCAACAGGTCTACCCTTGTTCCGTAGGGCTAGCAGATCTCTGTCACAAAGTCCTGGAAAGACAACAGGTCTACCCCGATTCCAGCGGGACACCAGGTCTACCCCGGCTTCTCTGGGAGACCAGGTCTACATCGCTCCAGCGGGACATCAGGTCGTCCTCGCCCTGGCGGGACAACAGGTCTACCCCGACCCTGGCCAGGGACAACAGGTCTACCCGGGCTTCGCTGGGACATCAGGTCTACCCCAGCCCGTGCGGGGACAACAGGTCTACCCAGCTCTGTAGGGACATCAGGTCTACCCAAGCTCCGTCGGGGTCAACAGGTCTACCCAGCTCTGTAGGGACATCAGGTCTACCCGAGCTCCGGCCAGGAACAACACGTCTACCCAGCTCTATAGGGACATCAGGTCTACCCGAGCTCCGGCCAGGGACAACAGGTCTACCCAGCTCTGTAGAGACAACTGGTCTACCTCACCTCAATAGGGGCAACAGGTCTACCCTTGTTCCGTAGGGCTAGCAGATCTCTGTGACAAAGTCCTGGGGAGAAAACACGTCTACCCCGATTCCAGCGAGACACCAGGTCTACCCCGGATTCTCTGTGACACCAGGTCTACCTCGCTCCCGCGGGACATCAGGTCGTCCTCGCCCTGGCGGGACAACAGGTCTACCCCGGCCCTGGCACGGACAACAGGTCTACCCAGGCTTCGCTGGGACATCAGGTCTACCACAGCTCCGTCCAGGGACAACAGGTCTACCCAGCTCTGTAGGGACATCAGGTCTACCCCAGCTCCGTCCGGGAACAACAGGTCTACCCAGCTCTGTAGGGACATCAGGTCTACCCCAGCTCCGTCCAGGTACAACAGGTCTACCCAGCTCTGTAGGGACATCAGGTCTACCCCAGCTCCGTCCGGGGAAAACAGGTCTACCCAGCTCTGTAGGGACAACTGGTCTACCTCAGCTCAATAGGGACAACAGGTCTACCCTTGTTCCGTAGAGTTAGCAGACCTCTGTAACAAAGTCCTGGGGAGACAACAGGTCTACCCCGATTCCAGCGGGACAACAGGTCTACCCCGACCCCGGCCAGGGACAACAGGTCTACCCTGGCTTCGCTGGGACATCAGGCCTACCCCAGCTCCGTCCGGAGACAACAGGTCTACGATGCTCTGTAGGGACAACTGGTCTACCTCAGCTCAATAGGGGCAACAGGTCTACCCTTGTTCCGTAGGGCTAGCAGATCTCTGTCACAAAGTCCTGGAAAGACAACAGGTCTACCCCGATTCCAGCGGGACACCAGGTCTACCCCGGCTTCTCTGGGAGACCAGGTCAACCTCGCTCCAGCGGAACATCAGGTCGTCCTCGCCCTGGCGGGACAACAGGTCTACCCCGACCCTGACCAGGGACAACAGGTCTACCCGGGCTTCGCTGGGACATCAGGTCTACCCCAGCTCCGTCCGGGGACAACAGGTCTACCCAGCTCTGTAGGGACATCAGGTCTACCCCAGCTCCATCCGGGGACAACAGGTCTACCAAGCTCTGTAGGGATATCAGGTCTACCCAAGCTCCGTCGGGGGACAACAGGTCTACCCAGCTCTGTAGGGACATCAGGTCTACCCGAGCTCCGGCCAGGAACAACACGTCTACCCAGCTCTGTAGGGACATCAGGTCTACCCCGGCTCTGTCCGCGGACAACAGGTCTACCCAGCTCTGTAGAGACAACTGGTCTACCTCACCTCAATAGGGGCAACAGGTCTACCCTTGTTCCGTAGGGCTAGCAGATCTCTGTCACAAAGTCCTGCGGAGAAAACACGTCTACCCCGATTCCAGCGAGACACCAGGTCT
This sequence comes from Agelaius phoeniceus, assembly GCF_020745825.1. Classification (NCBI taxonomy): domain Eukaryota; kingdom Metazoa; phylum Chordata; class Aves; order Passeriformes; family Icteridae; genus Agelaius; species Agelaius phoeniceus. The sequence continues at coordinate 137,504 of NW_026531026.1, read as the reverse complement.
ACCCCGGCTTCTCTGGGAGACCAGGTCTACATCGCTCCAGCGGGACATCAGGTCGTCCTCGCCCTGGCGGGACAACAGGTCTACCCCGGCCCTGGCACGGACAACAGGTCTACCCAGGCTTCGCTGGGACATCAGGTCTACCCCAGCTCCGTGCGGGGACAACAGGTCTACCCAGCCCTGTAGGGACATCAGGTCTACCCGAGCTCCGGCCAGGGACAACAGGTCTACCCAGCTCTGTAGGGACATCAGGTCTACCCCAGCTCCGTCCGGGGAAAACAGGTCTACCCAGCTCTGTAGGGACAACTGGTCTACCTCAGCTCAATAGGGACAACAGGTCTACCCTTGTTCCGTAGGGTTAGCAGACCTCTGTAACAAAGTCCTGGGGAGACAACAGGTCTACCCCGATTCCAGCGGGACAACAGGTCTACCCCGGCTTCTCTTGGAGACCAGGTCTACCTCGCTCCAGCGGGACATCAGGTCGTCCGCGCCCTGGCGGGACAACAGGTCTACCCCGACCCCGGCCAGGGACAACAGGTCTACCCTGGCTTCGCTGGGACATCAGGTCTACCCCAGCTCCGTCCGGAGACAACAGGTCTACCATGCTCTGTAGGGACAACTGGTCTACCTCAGCTCAATAGGGGCAACAGGTCTACCCTTGTTCCGTAGGGCTAGCAGATCTCTGTCACAAAGTCCTGGAAAGAAAACAGGTCTACCCCGTTTTCAGCTGGACAACAGGTCTACTCCGTCTTCTCTGGGACACCAGGTATACCTCGCTCCAGCGGGACATCAGGTCGTCCTCGCCCTGGCGGGACAACAGGTCTACCCCGGCCCTGGCCAGGGACAACAGGTCTACCCTGGCTTCGCTGGGACATCAGGTCTACCCCAGCTCCGTCCGGAGAAAACAGGTCTACCCAGCTCTGTAGGGACAACTGGTCTACCTAAGCTCAATCGGGACAACAGGTCTACCCTTGTTCCGTAGGGCTAGCAGATCTCTGTCAAAAAGTCCTGGCGAGACAACACGTCTACCCCGTTTTCAGCGGAACACCAGGTCTACCCCGGCTTCTCTGGGAGACCAGGTCTACCTCGCTCCAGCGGAACATCAGGTCGTCCTCGCCCTGGCGGGACAACAGGTCTACCCCGACCCTGGCCAGGGACAACAGGTCTACCCTGGCTTCGCTGGGACATCAGGTCTACCACAGCTCCGTCCGGGGACAATTGGTCTACCCAGCTCTGTAGGGATATCAGGTCTACCCAAGCTCCGTCGGGGGACAACAGGTCTACCCAGCTCTGTAGGGACATCAGGTCTACCCCAGCTCAATAGGGACAACAGGTCTACCCTTATATCGTAGGGCTAGCAGATCTCTGTCACAAAGTCCTGGGGAGACAACAGGTCTACCCCGATTCCAGGGGGACACCAGGTCTACCCCAGCTTCTCTGGGAGACCAGGTCTACCTCGCTCCAGCGGAACATCAGGTCGTCCTCACCCTGGGGGCACACCAGGTCTACCCCGGCCCTGGCACGGACAACAGGTCTACCCTGGCTTCGCTGGGACATCAGGTCTACCCCGCCTCCGGCCAGGGACAACAGGTCTACCCAGCTCTGTAGGGACATCAGGTCTACCCCAGCTCCGTCCGGGGACAACAGGTCTACCCAGCTCTGTAGGGACATCAGGTCTACCCGAGCTCCGGCCAGGGACAACAGGTCTACCCAGCTCTGTAGGGACAACTGGTCTACCTCAGCTCAATAGGGGCAACAGGTCTACCCTTGTTCCGTAGGGCTAGCAGATCTCTGTCACAAAGTCCTGGAAAGAAAACAGGTCTACCCCGTTTTCAGCTGGACAACAGGTCTACTCCGTCTTCTCTGGGACACCATGTATACCTCGCTCCAGCGGGACATCAGGTCGTCCTCGCCCTGGCGGGACAACAGGTCTACCCCGGCCCTGGCCAGGGACAACAGGTCTACCCTGGCTTCGCTGGGACATCAGGTCTACCCCAGCTCCGTCCGGAGACAACAGGTCTACCCAGCTCTGTAGGGACAACTGGTCTACCTAAGCTCAATCGGGACAACAGGTCTACCCTTGTTCCGTAGGGCTAGCAGATCTCTGTCAAAAAGTCCTGGCGAGACAACACGTCTACCCCGTTTTCAGCGGGACACCAGGTCTACCCCGGCTTCTCTGGGAGACCAGGTCTACCTCGCTCCAGCGGAACATCAGGTCGTCCTCGCCCTGGCGGGACAACAGGTCTACCCCGACCCTGGCCAGGGACAACAGGTCTACCCTGGCTTCGCTGGGACATCAGGTCTACCACAGCTCCGTCCGGGGACAATTGGTCTACCCAGCTCTGTAGGGATATCAGGTCTACCCAAGCTCCGTCGGGGGACAACAGGTCTACCCAGCTCTGTAGGGACATCAGGTCTACCCCAGCTCAATAGGGACAACAGGTCTACCCTTATATCGTAGGGCTAGCAGATCTCTGTCACAAAGTCCTGGGGAGACAACAGGTCTACCCCGATTCCAGGGGGACACCAGGTCTACCCCAGCTTCTCTGGGAGACCAGGTCTACCTCGCTCCAGCGGGACATCAGGTCGTCCTCACCCTGGCGGCACACCAGGTCTACCCCGGCCCTGGCACGGACAACAGGTCTACCCAGGCTTCGCTGGGACATCAGGTCTACCCCGCCTCCGGCCAGGGACAACAGGTCTACCCAGCTCTGTAGGGACATCAGGTCTACCCCAGCTCCGTCCGGGGACAACAGGTCTACCCAGCTCTGTAGGGACATCAGGTCTACCCGAGCTCCGGCCAGGGACAACAGGTCTACCCAGCTCTGTAGGGACAACTGGTCTACCTCAGTTCAATAGGGGCAACAGGTCTACCCTTGTTCCGTAGGGCTAGCAGATCTCTGTCACAAAGTCCTGGAAAGACAACAGGTCTACCCCGATTCCAGCGGGACACCAGGTCTACCCCGGCTTCTCTGGGAGACCAGGTCTACATCGCTCCAGCGGGACATCAGGTCGTCCTCGCCCTGGCGGGACAACAGGTCTACCCCGACCCTGGCCAGGGACAACAGGTCTACCCGGGCTTCGCTGGGACATCAGGTCTACCCCAGCTCCGTGCGGGGACAACAGGTCTACCCAGCTCTGTAGGGACATCAGGTCTACCCAAGCTCCGTCGGGGGACAACAGGTCTACCCAGCTCTGTAGGGACATCAGGTCTACCCGAGCTCCGGCCAGGAACAACACGTCTACCCAGCTCTGTAGGGACATCAGGTCTACCCGAGCTCCGGCCAGGGACAACAGGTCTACCCAGCTCTGTAGAGACAACTGGTCTACCTCACCTCAATAGGGGCAACAGGTCTACCCTTGTTCCGTAGGGCTAGCAGATCTCTGTGACAAAGTCCTGGGGAGAAAACACGTCTACCCCGATTCCAGCGAGACACCAGGTCTACCCCGGATTCTCTGTGACACCAGGTCTACCTCGCTCCCGCGGGACATCAGGTCGTCCTCGCCCTGGCGGGACAACAGGTCTACCCCGGCCCTGGCACGGACAACAGGTCTACCCAGGCTTCGCTGGGACATCAGGTCTACCACAGCTCCGTCCAGGGACAACAGGTCTACCCAGCTCTGTAGGGACATCAGGTCTACCCCAGCTCCGTCCGGGAACAACAGGTCTACCCAGCTCTGTAGGGACATCAGGTCTACCCCAGCTCCGTCCAGGTACAACAGGTCTACCCAGCTCTGTAGGGACATCAGGTCTACCCCAGCTCCGTCCGGGGAAAACAGGTCTACCCAGCTCTGTAGGGACAACTGGTCTACCTCAGCTCAATAGGGACAACAGGTCTACCCTTGTTCCGTAGAGTTAGCAGACCTCTGTAACAAAGTCCTGGGGAGACAACAGGTCTACCCCGATTCCAGCGGGACAACAGGTCTACCCCGACCCCGGCCAGGGACAACAGGTCTACCCTGGCTTCGCTGGGACATCAGGCCTACCCCAGCTCCGTCCGGAGACAACAGGTCTACGATGCTCTGTAGGGACAACTGGTCTACCTCAGCTCAATAGGGGCAACAGGTCTACCCTTGTTCCGTAGGGCTAGCAGATCTCTGTCACAAAGTCCTGGAAAGACAACAGGTCTACCCCGATTCCAGCGGGACACCAGGTCTACCCCGGCTTCTCTGGGAGACCAGGTCAACCTCGCTCCAGCGGAACATCAGGTCGTCCTCGCCCTGGCGGGACAACAGGTCTACCCCGACCCTGACCAGGGACAACAGGTCTACCCGGGCTTCGCTGGGACATCAGGTCTACCCCAGCTCCGTCCGGGGACAACAGGTCTACCCAGCTCTGTAGGGACATCAGGTCTACCCCAGCTCCATCCGGGGACAACAGGTCTACCAAGCTCTGTAGGGATATCAGGTCTACCCAAGCTCCGTCGGGGGACAACAGGTCTACCCAGCTCTGTAGGGACATCAGGTCTACCCGAGCTCCGGCCAGGAACAACACGTCTACCCAGCTCTGTAGGGACATCAGGTCTACCCCGGCTCTGTCCGCGGACAACAGGTCTACCCAGCTCTGTAGAGACAACTGGTCTACCTCACCTCAATAGGGGCAACAGGTCTACCCTTGTTCCGTAGGGCTAGCAGATCTCTGTCACAAAGTCCTGCGGAGAAAACACGTCTACCCCGATTCCAGCGAGACACCAGGTCTACCCCGGCTTCTCTGGGAGACCAGGTCTACATCGCTCCAGCGGGACATCAGGTCGTCCTCGCCCTGGCGGGACAACAGGTCTACCCCGGCCCTGGCACGGACAACAGGTCTACCCAGGCTTCGCTGGGACATCAGGTCTACCCCAGCTCCGTGCGGGGACAACAGGTCTACCCAGCCCTGTAGGGACATCAGGTCTACCCGAGCTCCGGCCAGGGACAACAGGTCTACCCAGCTCTGTAGGGACATCAGGTCTACCCCAGCTCCGTCCGGGGAAAACAGGTCTACCCAGCTCTGTAGGGACAACTGGTCTACCTCAGCTCAATAGGGACAACAGGTCTACCCTTGTTCCGTAGGGTTAGCAGACCTCTGTAACAAAGTCCTGGGGAGACAACAGGTCTACCCCGATTCCAGCGGGACAACAGGTCTACCCCGGCTTCTCTTGGAGACCAGGTCTACCTCGCTCCAGCGGGACATCAGGTCGTCCGCGCCCTGGCGGGACAACAGGTCTACCCCGACCCCGGCCAGGGACAACAGGTCTACCCAGGCTTCGCTGGGACATCAGGTCTACCCCAGCTCCGTCCGGAGACAACAGGTCTACCATGCTCTGTAGGGACAACTGGTCTACCTCAGCTCAATAGGGGCAACAGGTCTACCCTTGTTCCGTAGGGCTAGCAGATCTCTGTCACAAAGTCCTGGAAAGAAAACAGGTCTACCCCGTTTTCAGCTGGACAACAGGTCTACTCCGTCTTCTCTGGGACACCAGGTATACCTCGCTCCAGCGGGACATCAGGTCGTCCTCGCCCTGGCGGGACAACAGGTCTACCCCGGCCCTGGCCAGGGACAACAGGTCTACCCTGGCTTCGCTGGGACATCAGGTCTACCCCAGCTCCGTCCGGAGACAACAGGTCTACCCAGCTCTGTAGGGACAACTGGTCTACCTAAGCTCAATCGGGACAACAGGTCTACCCTTGTTCCGTAGGGCTAGCAGATCTCTGTCAAAAAGTCCTGGCGAGACAACACGTCTACCCCGTTTTCAGCGGAACACCAGGTCTACCCCGGCTTCTCTGGGAGACCAGGTCTACCTCGCTCCAGCGGAACATCAGGTCGTCCTCGCCCTGGCGGGACAACAGGTCTACCCCGACCCTGGCCAGGGACAACAGGTCTACCCTGGCTTCGCTGGGACATCAGGTCTACCACAGCTCCGTCCGGGGACAATTGGTCTACCCAGCTCTGTAGGGATATCAGGTCTACCCAAGCTCCGTCGGGGGACAACAGGTCTACCCAGCTCTGTAGGGACATCAGGTCTACCCCAGCTCAATAGGGACAACAGGTCTACCCTTATATCGTAGGGCTAGCAGATCTCTGTCACAAAGTCCTGGGGAGACAACAGGTCTACCCCGATTCCAGGGGGACACCAGGTCTACCCCAGCTTCTCTGGGAGACCAGGTCTACCTCGCTCCAGCGGAACATCAGGTCGTCCTCACCCTGGGGGCACACCAGGTCTACCCCGGCCCTGGCACGGACAACAGGTCTACCCTGGCTTCGCTGGGACATCAGGTCTACCCCGCCTCCGGCCAGGGACAACAGGTCTACCCAGCTCTGTAGGGACATCAGGTCTACCCCAGCTCCGTCCGGGGACAACAGGTCTACCCAGCTCTGTAGGGACATCAGGTCTACCCGAGCTCCGGCCAGGGACAACAGGTCTACCCAGCTCTGTAGGGACAACTGGTCTACCTCAGCTCAATAGGGGCAACAGGTCTACCCTTGTTCCGTAGGGCTAGCAGATCTCTGTCACAAAGTCCTGGAAAGAAAACAGGTCTACCCCGTTTTCAGCTGGACAACAGGTCTACTCCGTCTTCTCTGGGACACCATGTATACCTCGCTCCAGCGGGACATCAGGTCGTCCTCGCCCTGGCGGGACAACAGGTCTACCCCGGCCCTGGCCAGGGACAACAGGTCTACCCTGGCTTCGCTGGGACATCAGGTCTACCCCAGCTCCGTCCGGAGACAACAGGTCTACCCAGCTCTGTAGGGACAACTGGTCTACCTAAGCTCAATCGGGACAACAGGTCTACCCTTGTTCCGTAGGGCTAGCAGATCTCTGTCAAAAAGTCCTGGCGAGACAACACGTCTACCCCGTTTTCAGCGGGACACCAGGTCTACCCCGGCTTCTCTGGGAGACCAGGTCTACCTCGCTCCAGCGGAACATCAGGTCGTCCTCGCCCTGGCGGGACAACAGGTCTACCCCGACCCTGGCCAGGGACAACAGGTCTACCCTGGCTTCGCTGGGACATCAGGTCTACCACAGCTCCGTCCGGGGACAATTGGTCTACCCAGCTCTGTAGGGATATCAGGTCTACCCAAGCTCCGTCGGGGGACAACAGGTCTACCCAGCTCTGTAGGGACATCAGGTCTACCCCAGCTCAATAGGGACAACAGGTCTACCCTTATATCGTAGGGCTAGCAGATCTCTGTCACAAAGTCCTGGGGAGACAACAGGTCTACCCCGATTCCAGGGGGACACCAGGTCTACCCCAGCTTCTCTGGGAGACCAGGTCTACCTCGCTCCAGCGGGACATCAGGTCGTCCTCACCCTGGCGGCACACCAGGTCTACCCCGGCCCTGGCACGGACAACAGGTCTACCCAGGCTTCGCTGGGACATCAGGTCTACCCCGCCTCCGGCCAGGGACAACAGGTCTACCCAGCTCTGTAGGGACATCAGGTCTACCCCAGCTCCGTCCGGGGACAACAGGTCTACCCAGCTCTGTAGGGACATCAGGTCTACCCGAGCTCCGGCCAGGGACAACAGGTCTACCCAGCTCTGTAGGGACAACTGGTCTACCTCAGTTCAATAGGGGCAACAGGTCTACCCTTGTTCCGTAGGGCTAGCAGATCTCTGTCACAAAGTCCTGGAAAGACAACAGGTCTACCCCGATTCCAGCGGGACACCAGGTCTACCCCGGCTTCTCTGGGAGACCAGGTCTACATCGCTCCAGCGGGACATCAGGTCGTCCTCGCCCTGGCGGGACAACAGGTCTACCCCGACCCTGGCCAGGGACAACAGGTCTACCCGGGCTTCGCTGGGACATCAGGTCTACCCCAGCTCCGTGCGGGGACAACAGGTCTACCCAGCTCTGTAGGGACATCAGGTCTACCCAAGCTCCGTCGGGGGACAACAGGTCTACCCAGCTCTGTAGGGACATCAGGTCTACCCGAGCTCCGGCCAGGAACAACACGTCTACCCAGCTCTATAGGGACATCAGGTCTACCCGAGCTCCGGCCAGGGACAACAGGTCTACCCAGCTCTGTAGAGACAACTGGTCTACCTCACCTCAATAGGGGCAACAGGTCTACCCTTGTTCCGTAGGGCTAGCAGATCTCTGTGACAAAGTCCTGGGGAGAAAACACGTCTACCCCGATTCCAGCGAGACACCAGGTCTACCCCGGATTCTCTGTGACACCAGGTCTACCTCGCTCCCGCGGGACATCAGGTCGTCCTCGCCCTGGCGGGACAACAGGTCTACCCCGGCCCTGGCACGGACAACAGGTCTACCCAGGCTTCGCTGGGACATCAGGTCTACCACAGCTCCGTCCAGGGACAACAGGTCTACCCAGCTCTGTAGGGACATCAGGTCTACCCCAGCTCCGTCCGGGAACAACAGGTCTACCCAGCTCTGTAGGGACATCAGGTCTACCCCAGCTCCGTCCAGGTACAACAGGTCTACCCAGCTCTGTAGGGACATCAGGTCTACCCCAGCTCCGTCCGGGGAAAACAGGTCTACACAGCTCTGTAGGGACAACTGGTCTACCTCAGCTCAATAGGGACAACAGGTCTACCCTTGTTCCGTAGAGTTAGCAGACCTCTGTAACAAAGTCCTGGGGAGACAACAGGTCTACCCCGATTCCAGCGGGACAACAGGTCTACCCCGACCCCGGCCAGGGACAACAGGTCTACCCTGGCTTCGCTGGGACATCAGGCCTACCCCAGCTCCGTCCGGAGACAACAGGTCTACGATGCTCTGTAGGGACAACTGGTCTACCTCAGCTCAATAGGGGCAACAGGTCTACCCTTGTTCCGTAGGGCTAGCAGATCTCTGTCACAAAGTCCTGGAAAGACAACAGGTCTACCCCGATTCCAGCGGGACACCAGGTCTACCCCGGCTTCTCTGGGAGACCAGGTCAACCTCGCTCCAGCGGAACATCAGGTCGTCCTCGCCCTGGCGGGACAACAGGTCTACCCCGACCCTGACCAGGGACAACAGGTCTACCCGGGCTTCGCTGGGACATCAGGTCTACCCCAGCTCCGTCCGGGGACAACAGGTCTACCCAGCTCTGTAGGGACATCAGGTCTACCCCAGCTCCATCCGGGGACAACAGGTCTACCAAGCTCTGTAGGGATATCAGGTCTACCCAAGCTCCGTCGGGGGACAACAGGTCTACCCAGCTCTGTAGGGACATCAGGTCTACCCGAGCTCCGGCCAGGAACAACACGTCTACCCAGCTCTGTAGGGACATCAGGTCTACCCCGGCTCTGTCCGCGGACAACAGGTCTACCCAGCTCTGTAGAGACAACTGGTCTACCTCACCTCAATAGGGGCAACAGGTCTACCCTTGTTCCGTAGGGCTAGCAGATCTCTGTCACAAAGTCCTGCGGAGAAAACACGTCTACCCCGATTCCAGCGAGACACCAGGTCTACCCCGGCTTCTCTGGGAGACCAGGTCTACATCGCTCCAGCGGGACATCAGGTCGTCCTCGCCCTGGCGGGACAACAGGTCTACCCCGGCCCTGGCACGGACAACAGGTCTACCCAGGCTTCGCTGGGACATCAGGTCTACCCCAGCTCCGTGCGGGGACAACAGGTCTACCCAGCCCTGTAGGGACATCAGGTCTACCCGAGCTCCGGCCAGGGACAACAGGTCTACCCAGCTCTGTAGGGACATCAGGTCTACCCCAGCTCCGTCCGGGGAAAACAGGTCTACCCAGCTCTGTAGGGACAACTGGTCTACCTCAGCTCAATAGGGACAACAGGTCTACCCTTGTTCCGTAGGGTTAGCAGACCTCTGTAACAAAGTCCTGGGGAGACAACAGGTCTACCCCGATTTCAGCGGGACAACAGGTCTACCCCGGCTTCTCTTGGAGACCAGGTCTACCTCGCTCCAGCGGGACATCAGGTCGTCCGCGCCCTGGCGGGACAACAGGTCTACCCCGACCCCGGCCAGGGACAACAGGTCTACCCTGGCTTCGCTGGGACATCAGGTCTACCCCAGCTCCGTCCGGAGACAACAGGTCTACCATGCTCTGTAGGGACAACTGGTCTACCTCAGCTCAATAGGGGCAACAGGTCTACCCTTGTTCCGTAGGGCTAGCAGATCTCTGTCACAAAGTCCTGGAAAGAAAACAGGTCTACCCCGTTTTCAGCTGGACAACAGGTCTACTCCGTCTTCTCTGGGACACCAGGTATACCTCGCTCCAGCGGGACATCAGGTCGTCCTCGCCCTGGCGGGACAACAGGTCTACCCCGGCCCTGGCCAGGGACAACAGGTCTACCCTGGCTTCGCTGGGACATCAGGTCTACCCCAGCTCCGTCCGGAGACAACAGGTCTACCATGCTCTGTAGGGACAACTGGTCTACCTAAGCTCAATCGGGACAACAGGTCTACCCTTGTTCCGTAGGGCTAGCAGATCTCTGTCAAAAAGTCCTGGCGAGACAACACGTCTACCCCGTTTTCAGCGGAACACCAGGTCTACCCCGGCTTCTCTGGGAGACCAGGTCTACCTCGCTCCAGCGGAACATCAGGTCGTCCTCGCCCTGGCGGGACAACAGGTCTACCCCGACCCTGGCCAGGGACAACAGGTCTACCCTGGCTTCGCTGGGACATCAGGTCTACCACAGCTCCGTCCGGGGACAATTGGTCTACCCAGCTCTGTAGGGATATCAGGTCTACCCAAGCTCCGTCGGGGGACAACAGGTCTACCCAGCTCTGTAGGGACATCAGGTCTACCCCAGCTCAATAGGGACAACAGGTCTACCCTTATATCGTAGGGCTAGCAGATCTCTGTCACAAAGTCCTGGGGAGACAACAGGTCTACCCCGATTCCAGCGGGACACCAGGTCTACCCCAGCTTCTCTGGGAGACCAGGTCTACCTCGCTCCAGCGGAACATCAGGTCGTCCTCACCCTGGGGGCACACCAGGTCTACCCCGGCCCTGGCACGGACAACAGGTCTACCCTGGCTTCGCTGGGACATCAGGTCTACCCCGCCTCCGGCCAGGGACAACAGGTCTACCCAGCTCTGTAGGGACATCAGGTCTACCCCAGCTCCGTCCGGGGACAACAGGTCTACCCAGCTCTGTAGGGACATCAGGTCTACCCGAGCTCCGGCCAGGGACAACAGGTCTACCCAGCTCTGTAGGGACAACTGGTCTACCTCAGCTCAATAGGGGCAACAGGTCTACCCTTGTTCCGTAGGGCTAGCAGATCTCTGTCACAAAGTCCTGGAAAGAAAACAGGTCTACCCCGTTTTCAGCTGGACAACAGGTCTACTCCGTCTTCTCTGGGACACCATGTATACCTCGCTCCAGCGGGACATCAGGTCGTCCTCGCCCTGGCGGGACAACAGGTCTACCCCGGCCCTGGCCAGGGACAACAGGTCTACCCTGGCTTCGCTGGGACATCAGGTCTACCCCAGCTCCGTGCGGGGACAACAGGTCTACCCAGCTCTGTAGGGACAACTGGTCTACCTAAGCTCAATCGGTACAACAGGTCTACCCTTGTTCCGTAGGGCTAGCAGATCTCTGTCAAAAAGTCCTGGCGAGACAACACGTCTACCCCGTTTTCAGCGGGACACCAGGTCTACCCCGGCTTCTCTGGGAGACCAGGTCTACCTCGCTCCAGCGGAACATCAGGTCGTCCTCGCCCTGGCGGGACAACAGGTCTACCCCGACCCTGGCCAGGGACAACAGGTCTACCCTGGCTTCGCTGGGACATCAGGTCTACCACAGCTCCGTCCGGGGACAATTGGTCTACCCAGCTCTGTAGGGATATCAGGTCTACCCAAGCTCCGTCGGGGGACAACAGGTCTACCCAGCTCTGTAGGGACATCAGGTCTACCCCAGCTCAATAGGGACAACAGGTCTACCCTTATATCGTAGGGCTAGCAGATCTCTGTCACAAAGTCCTGGGGAGACAACAGGTCTACCACGATTCCAGGGGGACACCAGGTCTACCCCAGCTTCTCTGGGAGACCAGGTCTACCTCGCTCCAGCGGGACATCAGGTCGTCCTCACCCTGGCGGCACACCAGGTCTACCCCGGCCCTGGCACGGACAACAGGTCTACCCAGGCTTCGCTGGGACATCAGGTCTACCCCGCCTCCGGCCAGGGACAACAGGTCTACCCAGCTCTGTAGGGACATCAGGTCTACCCCAGCTCCGTCCGGGGACAACAGGTCTACCCAGCTCTGTAGGGACATCAGGTCTACCCGAGCTCCGGCCAGGGACAACAGGTCTACCCAGCTCTGTAGGGACAACTGGTCTACCTCAGTTCAATAGGGGCAACAGGTCTACCCTTGTTCCGTAGGGCTAGCAGATCTCTGTCACAAAGTCCTGGAAAGACAACAGGTCTACCCCGATTCCAGCGGGACACCAGGTCTACCCCGGCTTCTCTGGGAGACCAGGTCTACATCGCTCCAGCGGGACATCAGGTCGTCCTCGCCCTGGCGGGACAACAGGTCTACCCCGACCCTGGCCAGGGACAACAGGTCTACCCGGGCTTCGCTGGGACATCAGGTCTACCCCAGCTCCGTGCGGGGACAACAGGTCTACCCAGCTCTGTAGGGACATCAGGTCTACCCAAGCTCCGTCGGGGGACAACAGGTCTACCCAGCTCTGTAGGGACATCAGGTCTACCCGAGCTCCGGCCAGGAACAACACGTCTACCCAGCTCTGTAGGGACATCAGGTCTACCCGAGCTCCGGCCAGGGACAACAGGTCTACCCAGCTCTGTAGAGACAACTGGTCTACCTCACCTCAATAGGGGCAACAGGTCTACCCTTCTTCCGTAGGGCTAGCAGATCTCTGTGACAAAGTCCTGGGGAGAAAACACGTCTACCCCGATTCCAGCGAGACACCAGGTCTACCCCGGATTCTCTGTGACACCAGGTCTACCTCGCTCCCGCGGGACATCAGGTCGTCCTCGCCCTGGCGGGACAACAGGTCTACCCCGGCCCTGGCACGGACAACAGGTCTACCCAGGCTTCGCTGGGACATCAGGTCTACCACAGCTCCGTCCAGGGACAACAGGTCTACCCAGCTCTGTAGGGACATCAGGTCTACCCCAGCTCCGTCCGGGAACAACAGGTCTACCCAGCTCTGTAGGGACATCAGGTCTACCCCAGCTCCGTCCAGGTACAACAGGTCTACCCAGCTCTGTAGGGACATCAGGTCTACCCCAGCTCCGTCCGGGGAAAACAGGTCTACCCAGCTCTGTAGGGACAACTGGTCTACCTCAGCTCAATAGGGACAACAGGTCTACCCTTGTTCCGTAGAGTTAGCAGACCTCTGTAACAAAGTCCTGGGGAGACAACAGGTCTACCCCGATTCCAGCGGGACAACAGGTCTACCCCGACCCCGGCCAGGGACAACAGGTCTACCCTGGCTTCGCTGGGACATCAGGCCTACCCCAGCTCCGTCCGGAGACAACAGGTCTACGATGCTCTGTAGGGACAACTGGTCTACCTCAGCTCAATAGGGGCAACAGGTCTACCCTTGTTCCGCAGGGCTAGCAGATCTCTGTCACAAAGTCCTGGAAAGACAACAGGTCTACCCCGATTCCAGCGGGACACCAGGTCTACCCCGGCTTCTCTGGGAGACCAGGTCAACCTCGCTCCAGCGGAACATCAGGTCGTCCTCGCCCTGGCGGGACAACAGGTCTACCCCGACCCTGACCAGGGACAACAGGTCTACCCGGGCTTCGCTGGGACATCAGGTCTACCCCAGCTCCGTCCGGGGACAACAGGTCTACCCAGCTCTGTAGGGACATCAGGTCTACCCCAGCTCCATCCGGGGACAACAGGTCTACCAAGCTCTGTAGGGATATCAGGTCTACCCAAGCTCCGTCGGGGGACAACAGGTCTACCCAGCTCTGTAGGGACATCAGGTCTACCCGAGCTCCGGCCAGGAACAACACGTCTACCCAGCTCTGTAGGGACATCAGGTCTACCCCGGCTCTGTCCGCGGACAACAGGTCTACCCAGCTCTGTAGAGACAACTGGTCTACCTCACCTCAATAGGGGCAACAGGTCTACCCTTGTTCCGTAGGGGCTAGCAGATCTCTGTGACAAAGTCCTGGGGAGAAAACACGTCTACCCCGATTCCAGCGAGACACCAGGTCTACCCCGGCTTCTCTGGGAGACCAGGTCTACATCGCTCCAGCGGGACATCAGGTCGTCCTCGCCCTGGCGGGACAACAGGTCTACCCCGGCCCTGGCACGGACAACAGGTCTACCCTGGCTTCGCTGGGACATCAGGTCTACCCCAGCTCCGTGCGGGGACAACAGGTCTACCCAGCCCTGTAGGGACATCAGGTCTACCCGAGCTCCGGCCAGGGACAACAGGTCTACCCAGCTCTGTAGGGACATCAGGTCTACCCCAGCTCCGTCCGGGGAAAACAGGTCTACCCAGCTCTGTAGGGACAACTGGTCTACCTCAGCTCAATAGGGACAACAGGTCTACCCTTGTTCCGTAGGGTTAGCAGACCTCTGTAACAAAGTCCTGGGGAGACAACAGGTCTACCCCGATTCCAGCGGGACAACAGGTCTACCCCGGCTTCTCTTGGAGACCAGGTCTACCTCGCTCCAGCGGGACATCAGGTCGTCCGCGCCCTGGCGGGACAACAGGTCTACCCCGACCCCCGGCCAGGGACAACAGGTCTACCCTGGCTTCGCTGGGACATCAGGTCTACCCCAGCTCCGTCCGGAGACAACAGGTCTACCATGCTCTGTAGGGACAACTGGTCTACCTCAGCTCAATAGGGGCAACAGGTCTACCCTTGTTCCGTAGGGCTAGCAGATCTCTGTCACAAAGTCCTGGAAAGAAAACAGGTCTACCCCGTTTTCAGCTGGACAACAGGTCTACTCCGTCTTCTCTGGGACACCAGGTATACCTCGCTCCAGCGGGACATCAGGTCGTCCTCGCCCTGGCGGGACAACAGGTCTACCCCGGCCCTGGCCAGGGACAACAGGTCTACCCTGGCTTCGCTGGGACATCAGGTCTACCCCAGCTCCGTCCGGAGACAACAGGTCTACCCAGCTCTGTAGGGACAACTGGTCTACCTAAGCTCAATCGGGACAACAGGTCTACCCTTGTTCCGTAGGGCTAGCAGATCTCTGTCAAAAAGTCCTGGCGAGACAACACGTCTACCCCGTTTTCAGCGGAACACCAGGTCTACCCCGGCTTCTCTGGGAGACCAGGTCTACCTCGCTCCAGCGGAACATCAGGTCGTCCTCGCCCTGGCGGGGACAACAGGTCTACCCCGACCCTGGCCAGGGACAACAGGTCTACCCTGGCTTCGCTGGGACATCAGGTCTACCACAGCTCCGTCCGGGGACAATTGGTCTACCCAGCTCTGTAGGGATATCAGGTCTACCCAAGCTCCGTCGGGGGAGAACAGGTCTACCCAGCTCTGTAGGGACATCAGGTCTACCCCAGCTCAATAGGGACAACAGGTCTACCCTTATATCGTAGGGCTAGCAGATCTCTGTCACAAAGTCCTGCGGAGACAACAGGTCTACCCCGATTCCAGGGGGACACCAGGTCTACCCCAGCTTCTCTGGGAGACCAGGTCTACCTCGCTCCAGCGGGACATCAGGTCGTCCTCACCCTGGCGGCACACCAGGTCTACCCCGGCCCTGGCACGGACAACAGGTCTACCCAGGCTTCGCTGGGACATCAGGTCTACCCCGCCTCCGGCCAGGGACAACAGGTCTACCCAGCTCTGTAGGGACATCAGGTCTACCCCAGCTCCGTCCGGGGACAACAGGTCTACCCAGCTCTGTAGGGACATCAGGTCTACCCGAGCTCCGGCCAGGGACAACAGGTCTACCCAGCTCTGTAGGGACAACTGGTCTACCTCAGTTCAATAGGGGCAACAGGTCTACCCTTGTTCCGTAGGGCTAGCAGATCTCTGTCACAAAGTCCTGGAAAGACAACAGGTCTACCCCGATTCCAGCGGGACACCAGGTCTACACCGGCTTCTCTGGGAGACCAGGTCTACATGGCTCCAGCGGGACATCAGGTCGTCCTCGCCCTGGCGGGACAACAGGTCTACCCCGACCCTGGCCAGGGACAACAGGTCTACCCAGGCTTCGCTGGGACATCAGGTCTACCCCAGCTCCGTGCTGGGGACAACAGGTCTACCCAGCTCTGTAGGGACATCAGGTCTACCCAAGCTCCGTCGGGGGACAACAGGTCTACCCAGCTCTGTAGGGACATCAGGTCTACCCGAGCTCCGGCCAGGAACAACACGTCTACCCAGCTCTATAGGGACATCAGGTCTACCCGAGCTCCGGCCAGGGACAACAGGTCTACCCAGCTCTGTAGAGACAACTGGTCTACCTCACCTCAATAGGGGCAACAGGTCTACCCTTGTTCCGTAGGGCTAGCAGATCTCTGTGACAAAGTCCTGGGGAGAAAACACGTCTACCCCGATTCCAGCGAGACACCAGGTCTACCCCGGATTCTCTGTGACACCCGGTCTACCTCGCTCCCGCGGGACATCAGGTCGTCCTCGCCCTGGCGGGACAACAGGTCTACCCCGGCCCTGGCACGGACAACAGGTCTACCCAGGCTTCGCTGGGACATCAGGTCTACCACAGCTCCGTCCAGGGACAACAGGTCTACCCAGCTCTGTAGGGACATCAGGTCTACCCCAGCTCCGTCCGGGAACAACAGGTCTACCCAGCTCTGTAGGGACATCAGGTCTACCCCAGCTCCGTCCAGGTACAACAGGTCTACCCAGCTCTGTAGGGACATCAGGTCTACCCCAGCTCCGTCCGGGGAAAACAGGTCTACCCAGCTCTGTAGGGGACAACTGGTCTACCTCAGCTCAATAGGGACAACAGGTCTACCCTTGTTCCGTAGAGTTAGCAGACCTCTGTAACAAAGTCCTGGGGAGACAACAGGTCTACCCCGATTCCAGCGGGACAACAGGTCTACCCCGACCCCGGCCAGGGACAACAGGTCTACCCTGGCTTCGCTGGGACATCAGGCCTACCCCAGCTCCGTCCGGAGACAACAGGTCTACGATGCTCTGTAGGGACAACTGGTCTACCTCAGCTCAATAGGGGCAACAGGTCTACCCTTGTTCCGTAGGGCTAGCAGATCTCTGTCACAAAGTCCTGGAAAGACAACAGGTCTACCCCGATTCCAGCGGGACACCAGGTCTACCCCGGCTTCTCTGGGAGACCAGGTCAACCTCGCTCCAGCGGAACATCAGGTCGTCCTCGCCCTGGCGGGACAACAGGTCTACCCCGACCCTGACCAGGGACAACAGGTCTACCCGGGCTTCGCTGGGACATCAGGTCTACCCCAGCTCCGTCCGGGGACAACAGGTCTACCCAGCTCTGTAGGGACATCAGGTCTACCCCAGCTCCATCCGGGGACAACAGGTCTACCAAGCTCTGTAGGGATATCAGGTCTACCCAAGCTCCGTCGGGGGACAACAGGTCTACCCAGCTCTGTAGGGACATCAGGTCTACCCGAGCTCCGGCCAGGAACAACACGTCTACCCAGCTCTGTAGGGACATCAGGTCTACCCCGGCTCTGTCCGCGGACAACAGGTCTACCCAGCTCTGTAGAGACAACTGGTCTACCTCACCTCAATAGGGGCAACAGGTCTACCCTTGTTCCGTAGGGCTAGCAGATCTCTGTCACAAAGTCCTGCGGAGAAAACACGTCTACCCCGATTCCAGCGAGACACCAGGTCTACCCCGGCTTCTCTGGGAGACCAGGTCTACATCGCTCCAGCGGGACATCAGGTCGTCCTCGCCCTGGCGGGACAACAGGTCTACCCCGGCCCTGGCACGGACAACAGGTCTACCCAGGCTTCGCTGGGACATCAGGTCTACCCCAGCTCCGTGCGGGGACAACAGGTCTACCCAGCCCTGTAGGGACATCAGGTCTACCCGAGCTCCGGCCAGGGACAACAGGTCTACCCAGCTCTGTAGGGACATCAGGTCTACCCCAGCTCCGTCCGGGGAAAACAGGTCTACCCAGCTCTGTAGGGACAACTGGTCTACCTCAGCTCAATAGGGACAACAGGTCTACCCTTGTTCCGTAGGGTTAGCAGACCTCTGTAACAAAGTCCTGGGGAGACAACAGGTCTACCCCGATTCCAGCGGGACAACAGGTCTACCCCGGCTTCTCTTGGAGACCAGGTCTACCTCGCTCCAGCGGGACATCAGGTCGTCCGCGCCCTGGCGGGACAACAGGTCTACCCCGACCCCGGCCAGGGACAACAGGTCTACCCTGGCTTCGCTGGGACATCAGGTCTACCCCAGCTCCGTCCGGAGACAACAGGTCTACCATGCTCTGTAGGGACAACTGGTCTACCTCAGCTCAATAGGGGCAACAGGTCTACCCTTGTTCCGTAGGGCTAGCAGATCTCTGTCACAAAGTCCTGGAAAGAAAACAGGTCTACCCCGTTTTCAGCTGGACAACAGGTCTACTCCGTCTTCTCTGGGACACCAGGTATACCTCGCTCCAGCGGGACATCAGGTCGTCCTCGCCCTGGCGGGACAACAGGTCTACCCCGGCCCTGGCCAGGGACAACAGGTCTACCCTGGCTTCGCTGGGACATCAGGTCTACCCCAGCTCCGTCCGGAGACAACAGGTCTACCATGCTCTGTAGGGACAACTGGTCTACCTAAGCTCAATCGGGACAACAGGTCTACCCTTGTTCCGTAGGGCTAGCAGATCTCTGTCAAAAAGTCCTGGCGAGACAACACGTCTACCCCGTTTTCAGCGGAACACCAGGTCTACCCCGGCTTCTCTGGGAGACCAGGTCTACCTCGCTCCAGCGGAACATCAGGTCGTCCTCGCCCTGGCGGGACAACAGGTCTACCCCGACCCTGGCCAGGGACAACAGGTCTACCCTGGCTTCGCTGGGACATCAGGTCTACCACAGCTCCGTCCGGGGACAATTGGTCTACCCAGCTCTGTAGGGATATCAGGTCTACCCAAGCTCCGTCGGGGGACAACAGGTCTACCCAGCTCTGTAGGGACATCAGGTCTACCCCAGCTCAATAGGGACAACAGGTCTACCCTTATATCGTAGGGCTAGCAGATCTCTGTCACAAAGTCCTGGGGAGACAACAGGTCTACCCCGATTCCAGGGGGACACCAGGTCTACCCCAGCTTCTCTGGGAGACCAGGTCTACCTCGCTCCAGCGGAACATCAGGTCGTCCTCACCCTGGGGGCACACCAGGTCTACCCCGGCCCTGGCACGGACAACAGGTCTACCCTGGCTTCGCTGGGACATCAGGTCTACCCCGCCTCCGGCCAGGGACAACAGGTCTACCCAGCTCTGTAGGGACATCAGGTCTACCCCAGCTCCGTCCGGGGACAACAGGTCTACCCAGCTCTGTAGGGACATCAGGTCTACCCGAGCTCCGGCCAGGGACAACAGGTCTACCCAGCTCTGTAGGGACAACTGGTCTACCTCAGCTCAATAGGGGCAACAGGTCTACCCTTGTTCCGTAGGGCTAGCAGATCTCTGTCACAAAGTCCTGGAAAGACAACAGGTCTACCCCGATTCCAGCGGGACACCAGGTCTACCCCGGCTTCTCTGGGAGACCAGGTCTACATCGCTCCAGCGGGACATCAGGTCGTCCTCGCCCTGGCGGGACAACAGGTCTACCCCGACCCTGGCCAGGGACAACAGGTCTACCCTGGCTTCGCTGGGACATCAGGTCTACCCCAGCTCCGTGCGGGGACAACAGGTCTACCCAGCTCTGTAGGGACATCAGGTCTACCCCAGCTCCGTCCGGGGACAACAGGTCTACCCAGCTCTGTAGGGATATCAGGTCTACCCAAGCTCCGTCGGGGGACAACAGGTCTACCCAGCTCTGTAGGGACATCAGGTCTACCCGAGCTCCGGCCAGGAACAACACGTCTACCCAGCTCTGTAGGGACATCAGGTCTACCCGAGCTCCGGCCAGGGACAACAGGTCTACCCAGCTCTGTAGAGACAACTGGTCTACCTCACCTCAATAGGGGCAACAGGTCTACCCTTGTTCCGTTGGGCTAGCAGATCTCTGTGACAAAGTCCTGGGGAGAAAACACGTCTACCCCGATTCCAGCGAGACACCAGGTCTACCCCGGATTCTCTGTGACACCAGGTCTACCTCGCTCCCGCGGGACATCAGGTCGTCCTCGCCCTGGCGGGACAACAGGTCTACCCCGGCCCTGGCACGGACAACAGGTCTACCCAGGCTTCGCTGGGACATCAGGTCTACCCCAGCTCCGTCCAGGGACAACAGGTCTACCCAGCTCTGTAGGGACATCAGGTCTACCCCAGCTCCGTCCGGGAACAACAGGTCTACCCAGCTCTGTAGGGACATCAGGTCTACCCCAGCTCCGTCCAGGTACAACAGGTCTACCCAGCTCTGTAGGGACATCAGGTCTAACCCAGCTCCGTCCGGGGAAAACAGGTCTACCCAGCTCTGTAGGGACAACTGGTCTACCTCAGCTCAATAGGGACAACAGGTCTACCCTTGTTCCCTAGGGTTAGCAGACCTCTGTAACAAAGTCCTGGGGAGACAACAGGTCTACCCCGATTCCAGCGGGACAACAGGTCTACCCCGACCCCGGCCAGGGACAACAGGTCTACCCTGGCTTCGCTGGGACATCAGGCCTACCCCAGCTCCGTCCGGAGACAACAGGTCTACGATGCTCTGTAGGGACAACTGGTCTACCTCAGCTCAATAGGGGCAACAGGTCTACCCTTGTTCCGTAGGGCTAGCAGATCTCTGTCACAAAGTCCTGGAAAGACAACAGGTCTACCCCGATTCCAGCGGGACACCAGGTCTACCCCGGCTTCTCTGGGAGACCAGGTCAACCTCGCTCCAGCGGAACATCAGGTCGTCCTCGCCCTGGCGGGACAACAGGTCTACCCCGACCCTGACCAGGGACAACAGGTCTACCCGGGCTTCGCTGGGACATCAGGTCTACCCCAGCTCCGTCCGGGGACAACAGGTCTACCCAGCTCTGTAGGGACATCAGGTCTACCCCAGCTCCATCCGGGGACAACAGGTCTACCAAGCTCTGTAGGGATATCAGGTCTACCCAAGCTCCGTCGGGGGACAACAGGTCTACCCAGCTCTGTAGGGACATCAGGTCTACCCGAGCTCCGGCCAGGAACAACACGTCTACCCAGCTCTGTAGGGACATCAGGTCTACCCCGGCTCTGTCCGCGGACAACAGGTCTACCCAGCTCTGTAGAGACAACTGGTCTACCTCACCTCAATAGGGGCAACAGGTCTACCCTTGTTCCGTAGGGCTAGCAGATCTCTGTCACAAAGTCCTGCGGAGAAAACACGTCTACCCCGATTCCAGCGAGACACCAGGTCTACCCCGGCTTCTCTGGGAGACCAGGTCTACATCGCTCCAGCGGGACATCAGGTCGTCCTCGCCCTGGCGGGACAACAGGTCTACCCCGGCCCTGGCACGGACAACAGGTCTACCCAGGCTTCGCTGGGACATCAGGTCTACCCCAGCTCCGTGCGGGGACAACAGGTCTACCCAGCTCTGTAGGGATATCAGGTCTACCCGAGCTCCGGCCAGGGACAACAGGTCTACCCAGCTCTGTAGGGACATCAGGTCTACCCCAGCTCCGTCCGGGGAAAACAGGTCTACCCAGCTCTGTAGGGACAACTGGTCTACCTCAGCTCAATAGGGACAACAGGTCTACCCTTGTTCCGTAGGGTTAGCAGACCTCTGTAACAAAGTCCTGGGGAGACAACAGGTCTACCCCGATTCCAGCGGGACAACAGGTCTACCCCGGCTTCTCTTGGAGACCAGGTCTACCTCGCTCCAGCGGGACATCAGGTCGTCCGCGCCCTGGCGGGACAACAGGTCTACCCCGACCCCGGCCAGGGACAACAGGTCTACCCTGGCTTCGCTGGGACATCAGGTCTACCCCAGCTCCGTCCGGAGACAACAGGTCTACCATGCTCTGTAGGGACAACTGGTCTACCTCAGCTCAATAGGGGCAACAGGTCTACCCTTGTTCCGTAGGGCTAGCAGATCTCTGTCACAAAGTCCTGGAAAGAAAACAGGTCTACCCCGTTTTCAGCTGGACAACAGGTCTACTCCGTCTTCTCTGGGACACCAGGTATACCTCGCTCCAGCGGGACATCAGGTCGTCCTCGCCCTGGCGGGACAACAGGTCTACCCCGGCCCTGGCCAGGGACAACAGGTCTACCCTGGCTTCGCTGGGACATCAGGTCTACCCCAGCTCCGTCCGGAGACAACAGGTCTACCCAGCTCTGTAGGGACAACTGGTCTACCTAAGCTCAATCGGGACAACAGGTCTACCCTTGTTCCGTAGGGCTAGCAGATCTCTGTCAAAAAGTCCTGGCGAGACAACACGTCTACCCCGTTTTCAGCGGGACACCAGGTCTACCCCGGCTTCTCTGGGAGACCAGGTCTACCTCGCTCCAGCGGAACATCAGGTCGTCCTCGCCCTGGCGGGACAACAGGTCTACCCCGACCCTGGCCAGGGACAACAGGTCTACCCTGGCTTCGCTGGGACATCAGGTCTACCACAGCTCCGTCCGGGGACAATTGGTCTACCCAGCTCTGTAGGGATATCAGGTCTACCCAAGCTCCGTCGGGGGACAACAGGTCTACCCAGCTCTGTAGGGACATCAGGTCTACCCCAGCTCAATAGGGACAACAGGTCTACCCTTATATCGTAGGGCTAGCAGATCTCTGTCACAAAGTCCTGGGGAGACAACAGGTCTACCCCGATTCCAGGGGGACACCAGGTCTACCCCAGCTTCTCTGGGAGACCAGGTCTACCTCGCTCCAGCGGAACATCAGGTCGTCCTCACCCTGGGGGCACACCAGGTCTACCCCGGCCCTGGCACGGACAACAGGTCTACCCTGGCTTCGCTGGGACATCAGGTCTACCCCGCCTCCGGCCAGGGACAACAGGTCTACCCAGCTCTGTAGGGACATCAGGTCTACCCCAGCTCCGTCCGGGGACAACAGGTCTACCCAGCTCTGTAGGGACATCAGGTCTACCCGAGCTCCGGCCAGGGACAACAGGTCTACCCAGCTCTGTAGGGACAACTGGTCTACCTCAGCTCAATAGGGGCAACAGGTCTACCCTTGTTCCGTAGGGCTAGCAGATCTCTGTCACAAAGTCCTGGAAAGACAACAGGTCTACCCCGATTCCAGCGGGACACCAGGTCTACCCCGGCTTCTCTGGGAGACCAGGTCTACATCGCTCCAGCGGGACATCAGGTCGTCCTCACCCTGGCGGGACAACAGGTCTACCCCGACCCTGGCCAGGGACAACAGGTCTACCCTGGCTTCGCTGGGACATCAGGTCTACCCCAGCTCCGTGCGGGGACAACAGGTCTACCCAGCTCTGTAGGGACATCAGGTCTACCCCAGCTCCGTCCGGGGACAACAGGTCTACCCAGCTCTGTAGGGATATCAGGTCTACCCAAGCTCCGTCGGGGGACAACAGGTCTACCCAGCTCTGTAGGGACATCAGGTCTACCCGAGCTCCGGCCAGGAACAACACGTCTACCCAGCTCTGTAGGGACATCAGGTCTACCCGAGCTCCGGCCAGGGACAACAGGTCTACCCAGCTCTGTAGAGACAACTGGTCTACCTCACCTCAATAGGGGCAACAGGTCTACCCTTGTTCCGTAGGGCTAGCAGATCTCTGTGACAAAGTCCTGGGGAGAAAACACGTCTACCCCGATTCCAGCGAGACACCAGGTCTACCCCGGATTCTCTGTGACACCAGGTCTACCTCGCTCCCGCGGGACATCAGGTCGTCCTCGCCCTGGCGGGACAACAGGTCTACCCCGGCCCTGGCACGGACAACAGGTCTACCCAGGCTTCGCTGGGACATCAGGTCTACCCCAGCTCCGTCCAGGGACAACAGGTCTACCCAGCTCTGTAGGGACATCAGGTCTACCCCAGCTCCGTCCGGGAACAACAGGTCTACCCAGCTCTGTAGGGACATCAGGTCTACCCCAGCTCCGTCCAGGTACAACAGGTCTACCCAGCTCTGTAGGGACATCAGGTCTACCCCAGCTCCGTCCGGGGAAAACAGGTCTACCCAGCTCTGTAGGGACAACTGGTCTACCTCAGCTCAATAGGGACAACAGGTCTACCCTTGTTCCGTAGGGTTAGCAGACCTCTGTAACAAAGTCCTGGGGAGACAACAGGTCTACCCCGATTCCAGCGGGACAACAGGTCTACCCCGACCCCGGCCAGGGACAACAGGTCTACCCTGGCTTCGCTGGGACATCAGGCCTACCCCAGCTCCGTCCGGAGACAACAGGTCTACGATGCTCTGTAGGGACAACTGGTCTACCTCAGCTCAATAGGGGCAACAGGTCTACCCTTGTTCCGTAGGGCTAGCAGATCTCTGTCACAAAGTCCTGGAAAGACAACAGGTCTACCCCGATTCCAGCGGGACACCAGGTCTACCCCGGCTTCTCTGGGAGACCAGGTCAACCTCGCTCCAGCGGAACATCAGGTCGTCCTCGCCCTGGCGGGACAACCGGTCTACCCCGACCCTGACCAGGGACAACAGGTCTACCCGGGCTTCGCTGGGACATCAGGTCTACCCCAGCTCCGTCCGGGGACAACAGGTCTACCCAGCTCTGTAGGGACATCAGGTCTACCCCAGCTCCATCCGGGGACAACAGGTCTACCAAGCTCTGTAGGGATATCAGGTCTACCCAAGCTCCGTCGGGGGACAACAGGTCTACCCAGCTCTGTAGGGACATCAGGTCTACCCGAGCTCCGGCCAGGAACAACACGTCTACCCAGCTCTGTAGGGACATCAGGTCTACCCCGGCTCTGTCCGCGGACAACAGGTCTACCCAGCTCTGTAGAGACAACTGGTCTACCTCACCTCAATAGGGGCAACAGGTCTACCCTTGTTCCGTAGGGCTAGCAGATCTCTGTCACAAAGTCCTGCGGAGAAAACACGTCTACCCCGATTCCAGCGAGACACCAGGTCTACCCCGGCTTCTCTGGGAGACCAGGTCTACATCGCTCCAGCGGGACATCAGGTCGTCCTCGCCCTGGCGGGACAACAGGTCTACCCCGGCCCTGGCACGGACAACAGGTCTACCCAGGCTTCGCTGGGACATCAGGTCTACCCCAGCTCCGTGCGGGGACAACAGGTCTACCCAGCCCTGTAGGGACATCAGGTCTACCCGAGCTCCGGCCAGGGACAACAGGTCTACCCAGCTCTGTAGGGACATCAGGTCTACCCCAGCTCCGTCCGGGGAAAACAGGTCTACCCAGCTCTGTAGGGACAACTGGTCTACCTCAGCTCAATAGGGACAACAGGTCTACCCTTGTTCCGTAGGGTTAGCAGACCTCTGTAACAAAGTCCTGGGGAGACAACAGGTCTACCCCGATTCCAGCGGGACAACAGGTCTACCCCGACCCCGGCCAGGGACAACAGGTCTACCCTGGCTTCGCTGGGACATCAGGCCTACCCCAGCTCCGTCCGGAGACAACAGGTCTACGATGCTCTGTAGGGACAACTGGTCTACCTCAGCTCAATAGGGGCAACAGGTCTACCCTTGTTCCGTAGGGCTAGCAGATCTCTGTCACAAAGTCCTGGAAAGACAACAGGTCTACCCCGATTCCAGCGGGACACAAGGTCTACCCCGGCTTCTCTGGGAGACCAGGTCAACCTCGCTCCAGCGGAACATCAGGTCGTCCTCGCCCTGGCGGGACAACAGGTCTACCCCGACCCTGACCAGGGACAACAGGTCTACCCGGGCTTCGCTGGGACATCAGGTCTACCACAGCTCCGTCCGGGGACAACAGGTCTACCCAGCTCTGTAGGGATATCAGGTCTACCCCAGCTCCGTCCGGGGACAACAGGTCTACCCAGCTCTGTAGGGACATCAGGTCTACCCGAGCTCCGGCCAGGGACAACAGGTCTACCCAGCCCTGTAGGGACATCAGGTCTACCCCAGCTCCGTCCGGGGACAACAGGTCTACCCAGCTCTGTAGGGACATCAGGTCTACCCCAGCTCCGTCCGGGGAAAACAGGTCTACCCAGCTCTGTAGGGACAACTGGTCTACCTCAGCTCAATAGGGGCAACAGGTCTACCCTTGTTCCGTAGGGTTAGCAGACCTCTGTAACAAAGTCCTGGGGAGACAACAGGTCTACCCCGATTCCAGCGGGACAACAGGTCTACCCCGGCTTCTCTGGGAGACCAGGTCTACCTCGCTCCAGCGGGACATCAGGTCGTCCGCGCCCTGGCGGGACAACAGGTCTACCCCGACCCCGGCCAGGGACAACAGGTCTACCCTGGCTTCGCTGGGACATCAGGTCTACCCCAGCTCCGTCCGGAGACAACAGGTCTACCATGCTCTGTAGGGACAACTGGTCTACCTCAGCTCAATAGGGGCAACAGGTCTACCCTTGTTCCGTAGGGCTAGCAGATCTCTGTCACAAAGTCCTGGAAAGACAACAGGTCTACCCCGATTCCAGCGGGACACCAGGTCTACCCCGGCTTCTCTGGGAGACCAGGTCTACATCGCTCCAGCGGGACATCAGGCCGTCCTCGCCCTGGCGGGACAACAGGTCTACCCCGGCCCTGGCACGGACAACAGGTCTACCCAGGCTTCGCTGGGACATCAGGTCTACCCCAGCTCCGTGCGGGGACAACAGGTCTACCCAGCTCTGTAGGGATATCAGGTCTACCCGAGCTCCGGCCAGGGACAACAGGTCTACCCAGCTCTGTAGGGACATCAGGTCTACCCGAGCTCCGGCCAGGAACAACACGTCTACCCAGCTCTGTAGGGACATCAGGTCTACCCGAGCTCCGGCCAGGGACAACAGGTCTACCCAGCTCTGTAGAGACAACTGGTCTACCTCACCTCAATAGGGGCAACAGGTCTACCCTTGTTCCGTAGGGCTAGCAGATCTCTGTGACAAAGTCCTGGGGAGAAAACACGTCTACCCCGATTCCAGCGAGACACCAGGTCTACCCCGGATTCTCTGTGACACCAGGTCTACCTCGCTCCCGCGGGACATCAGGTCGTCCTCGCCCTGGCGGGACAACAGGTCTACCCCGGCCCTGGCACGGACAACAGGTCTACCCAGGCTTCGCTGGGACATCAGGTCTACCCCAGCTCCGTCCAGGGACAACAGGTCTACCCAGCTCTGTAGGGACATCAGGTCTACCCCAGCTCCGTCCGGGAACAACAGGTCTACCCAGCTCTGTAGGGACATCAGGTCTACCCCAGCTCCGTCCAGGTACAACAGGTCTACCCAGCTCTGTAGGGACATCAGGTCTACCCCAGCTCCGTCCGGGGAAAACAGGTCTACCCAGCTCTGTAGGGACAACTGGTCTACCTCAGCTCAATAGGGACAACAGGTCTACCCTTGTTCCGTAGGGTTAGCAGACCTCTGTAACAAAGTCCTGGGGAGACAACAGGTCTACCCCGATTCCAGCGGGACAACAGGTCTACCCCGACCCCGGCCAGGGACAACAGGTCTACCCTGGCTTCGCTGGGACATCAGGCCTACCCCAGCTCCGTCCGGAGACAACAGGTCTACGATGCTCTGTAGGGACAACTGGTCTACCTCAGCTCAATAGGGGCAACAGGTCTACCCTTGTTCCGTAGGGCTAGCAGATCTCTGTCACAAAGTCCTGGAAAGACAACAGGTCTACCCCGATTCCAGCGGGACACCAGGTCTACCCCGGCTTCTCTGGGAGACCAGGTCAACCTCGCTCCAGCGGAACATCAGGTCGTCCTCGCCCTGGCGGGACAACCGGTCTACCCCGACCCTGACCAGGGACAACAGGTCTACCCGGGCTTCGCTGGGACATCAGGTCTACCCCAGCTCCGTCCGGGGACAACAGGTCTACCCAGCTCTGTAGGGACATCAGGTCTACCCCAGCTCCATCCGGGGACAACAGGTCTACCAAGCTCTGTAGGGATATCAGGTCTACCCAAGCTCCGTCGGGGGACAACAGGTCTACCCAGCTCTGTAGGGACATCAGGTCTACCCGAGCTCCGGCCAGGAACAACACGTCTACCCAGCTCTGTAGGGACATCAGGTCTACCCCGGCTCTGTCCGCGGACAACAGGTCTACCCAGCTCTGTAGAGACAACTGGTCTACCTCACCTCAATAGGGGCAACAGGTCTACCCTTGTTCCGTAGGGCTAGCAGATCTCTGTCACAAAGTCCTGCGGAGAAAACACGTCTACCCCGATTCCAGCGAGACACCAGGTCTACCCCGGCTTCTCTGGGAGACCAGGTCTACATCGCTCCAGCGGGACATCAGGTCGTCCTCGCCCTGGCGGGACAACAGGTCTACCCCGGCCCTGGCACGGACAACAGGTCTACCCAGGCTTCGCTGGGACATCAGGTCTACCCCAGCTCCGTGCGGGGACAACAGGTCTACCCAGCTCTGTAGGGACAACTGGTCTACCTCAGCTCAATAGGGACAACAGGTCTACCCTTGTTCCGTAGGGTTAGCAGACCTCTGTAACAAAGTCCTGGGGAGACAACAGGTCTACCCCGATTCCAGCGGGACAACAGGTCTACCCCGACCCCGGCCAGGGACAACAGGTCTACCCTGGCTTCGCTGGGACATCAGGCCTACCCCAGCTCCGTCCGGAGACAACAGGTCTACGATGCTCTGTAGGGACAACTGGTCTACCTCAGCTCAATAGGGGCAACAGGTCTACCCTTGTTCCGTAGGGCTAGCAGATCTCTGTCACAAAGTCCTGGAAAGACAACAGGTCTACCCCGATTCCAGCGGGACACCAGGTCTACCCCGGCTTCTCTGGGAGACCAGGTCAACCTCGCTCCAGCGGAACATCAGGTCGTCCTCGCCCTGGCGGGACAACCGGTCTACCCCGACCCTGACCAGGGACAACAGGTCTACCCGGGCTTCGCTGGGACATCAGGTCTACCCCAGCTCCGTCCGGGGACAACAGGTCTACCCAGCTCTGTAGGGACATCAGGTCTACCCCAGCTCCATCCGGGGACAACAGGTCTACCAAGCTCTGTAGGGATATCAGGTCTACCCAAGCTCCGTCGGGGGACAACAGGTCTACCCAGCTCTGTAGGGACATCAGGTCTACCCGAGCTCCGGCCAGGAACAACACGTCTACCCAGCTCTGTAGGGACATCAGGTCTACCCCGGCTCTGTCCGCGGACAACAGGTCTACCCAGCTCTGTAGAGACAACTGGTCTACCTCACCTCAATAGGGGCAACAGGTCTACCCTTGTTCCGTAGGGCTAGCAGATCTCTGTCACAAAGTCCTGCGGAGAAAACACGTCTACCCCGATTCCAGCGAGACACCAGGTCTACCCCGGCTTCTCTGGGAGACCAGGTCTACATCGCTCCAGCGGGACATCAGGTCGTCCTCGCCCTGGCGGGACAACAGGTCTACCCCGGCCCTGGCACGGACAACAGGTCTACCCAGGCTTCGCTGGGACATCAGGTCTACCCCAGCTCCGTGCGGGGACAACAGGTCTACCCAGCCCTGTAGGGACATCAGGTCTACCCGAGCTCCGGCCAGGGACAACAGGTCTACCCAGCTCTGTAGGGACATCAGGTCTACCCCAGCTCCGTCCGGGGAAAACAGGTCTACCCAGCTCTGTAGGGACAACTGGTCTACCTCAGCTCAATAGGGACAACAGGTCTACCCTTGTTCCGTAGGGTTAGCAGACCTCTGTAACAAAGTCCTGGGGAGACAACAGGTCTACCCCGATTCCAGCGGGACAACAGGTCTACCCCGACCCCGGCCAGGGACAACAGGTCTACCCTGGCTTCGCTGGGACATCAGGCCTACCCCAGCTCCGTCCGGAGACAACAGGTCTACGATGCTCTGTAGGGACAACTGGTCTACCTCAGCTCAATAGGGGCAACAGGTCTACCCTTGTTCCGTAGGGCTAGCAGATCTCTGTCACAAAGTCCTGGAAAGACAACAGGTCTACCCCGATTCCAGCGGGACACCAGGTCTACCCCGGCTTCTCTGGGAGACCAGGTCAACCTCGCTCCAGCGGAACATCAGGTCGTCCTCGCCCTGGCGGGACAACAGGTATACCCCGACCCTGACCAGGGACAACAGGTCTACCCGGGCTTCGCTGGGACATCAGGTCTACCACAGCTCCGTCCGGGGACAACAGGTCTACCCAGCTCTGTAGGGATATCAGGTCTACCCCAGCTCCGTCCGGGGACAACAGGTCTACCCAGCTCTGTAGGGACATCAGGTCTACCCGAGCTCCGGCCAGGGACAACAGGTCTACCCAGCCCTGTAGGGACATCAGGTCTACCCCAGCTCCGTCCGGGGACAACAGGTCTACCCAGCTCTGTAGGGACATCAGGTCTACCCCAGCTCCGTCCGGGGAAAACAGGTCTACCCAGCTCTGTAGGGACAACTGGTCTACCTCAGCTCAATAGGGACAACAGGTCTACCCTTGTTCCGTAGGGTTAGCAGACCTCTGTAACAAAGTCCTGGGGAGACAACAGGTCTACCCCGATTCCAGCGGGACAACAGGTCTACCCCGGCTTCTCTGGGAGACCAGGTCTACCTCGCTCCAGCGGGACATCAGGTCGTCCGCGCCCTGGCGGGACAACAGGTCTACCCCGACCCCGGCCAGGGACAACAGGTCTACCCTGGCTTCGCTGGGACATCAGGTCTACCCCAGCTCCGTCCGGAGACAACAGGTCTACCATGCTCTGTAGGGACAACTGGTCTACCTCAGCTCAATAGGGGCAACAGGTCTACCCTTGTTCCGTAGGGCTAGCAGATCTCTGTCACAAAGTCCTGGAAAGAAAACAGGTCTACCCCGTTTTCAGCTGGACAACAGGTCTACTCCGTCTTCTCTGGGACACCAGGTATACCTCGCTCCAGCGGGACATCAGGTCGTCCTCGCCCTGGCGGGACAACAGGTCTACCCCGGCCCTGGCACGGACAACAGGTCTACCCAGGCTTCGCTGGGACATCAGGTCTACCCCAGCTCCGTGCGGGGACAACAGGTCTACCCAGCTCTGTAGGGATATCAGGTCTACCCGAGCTCCGGCCAGGGACAACAGGTCTACCCAGCTCTGTAGGGACATCAGGTCTACCCCAGCTCCGTCCGGGGAAAACAGGTCTACCCAGCTCTGTAGGAACAACTGGTCTACCTCAGCTCAATAGGGACAACAGGTCTACCCTTGTTCCGTAGGGTTAGCAGACCTCTGTAACAAAGTCCTGGGGAGACAACAGGTCTACCCCGATTCCAGCGGGACAACAGGTCTACCCCGGCTTCTCTGGGAGACCAGGTCTACCTCGCTCCAGCGGGACATCAGGTCGTCCGCGCCCTGGCGGGACAACAGGTCTACCCCGACCCCGGCCAGGGACAACAGGTCTACCCTGGCTTCGCTGGGACATCAGGTCTACCCCAGCTCTGTCCGGAGACAACAGGTCTACCATGCTCTGTAGGGACAACTGGTCTACCTCACCTCAATAGGGGCAACAGGTCTACCCTTGTTCCGTAGGGCTAGCAGATCTCTGTGACAAAGTCCTGGGGAGAAAACACGTCTACCCCGATTCCAGCGAGACACCAGGTCTACCCCGGATTCTCTGTGACACCAGGTCTACCTCGCTCCCGCGGGACATCAGGTCGTCCTCGCCCTGGCGGGACAACAGGTCTACCCCGGCCCTGGCACGGACAACAGGTCTACCCAGGCTTCGCTGGGACATCAGGTCTACCCCAGCTCCGTCCAGGGACAACAGGTCTACCCAGCTCTGTAGGGACATCAGGTCTACCCCAGCTCCGTCCGGGAACAACAGGTCTACCCAGCTCTGTAGGGACATCAGGTCTACCCCAGCTCCGTCCAGGTACAACAGGTCTACCCAGCTCTGTAGGGACATCAGGTCTACCCCAGCTCCGTCCGGGGAAAACAGGTCTACCCAGCTCTGTAGGGACAACTGGTCTACCTCAGCTCAATAGGGACAACAGGTCTACCCTTGTTCCGTAGGGTTAGCAGACCTCTGTAACAAAGTCCTGGGGAGACAACAGGTCTACCCCGATTCCAGCGGGACAACAGGTCTACCCCGACCCCGGCCAGGGACAACAGGTCTACCCTGGCTTCGCTGGGACATCAGGCCTACCCCAGCTCCGTCCGGAGACAACAGGTCTACGATGCTCTGTAGGGACAACTGGTCTACCTCAGCTCAATAGGGGCAACAGGTCTACCCTTGTTCCGTAGGGCTAGCAGATCTCTGTCACAAAGTCCTGGAAAGACAACAGGTCTACCCCGATTCCAGCGGGACACCAGGTCTACCCCGGCTTCTCTGGGAGACCAGGTCAACCTCGCTCCAGCGGAACATCAGGTCGTCCTCGCCCTGGCGGGACAACCGGTCTACCCCGACCCTGACCAGGGACAACAGGTCTACCCGGGCTTCGCTGGGACATCAGGTCTACCCCAGCTCCGTCCGGGGACAACAGGTCTACCCAGCTCTGTAGGGACATCAGGTCTACCCCAGCTCCATCCGGGGACAACAGGTCTACCAAGCTCTGTAGGGATATCAGGTCTACCCAAGCTCCGTCGGGGGACAACAGGTCTACCCAGCTCTGTAGGGACATCAGGTCTACCCGAGCTCCGGCCAGGAACAACACGTCTACCCAGCTCTGTAGGGACATCAGGTCTACCCCGGCTCTGTCCGCGGACAACAGGTCTACCCAGCTCTGTAGAGACAACTGGTCTACCTCACCTCAATAGGGGCAACAGGTCTACCCTTGTTCCGTAGGGCTAGCAGATCTCTGTCACAAAGTCCTGCGGAGAAAACACGTCTACCCCGATTCCAGCGAGACACCAGGTCTACCCCGGCTTCTCTGGGAGACCAGGTCTACATCGCTCCAGCGGGACATCAGGTCGTCCTCGCCCTGGCGGGACAACAGGTCTACCCCGGCCCTGGCACGGACAACAGGTCTACCCAGGCTTCGCTGGGACATCAGGTCTACCCCAGCTCCGTGCGGGGACAACAGGTCTACCCAGCTCTGTAGGGACAACTGGTCTACCTCAGCTCAATAGGGACAACAGGTCTACCCTTGTTCCGTAGGGTTAGCAGACCTCTGTAACAAAGTCCTGGGGAGACAACAGGTCTACCCCGATTCCAGCGGGACAACAGGTCTACCCCGACCCCGGCCAGGGACAACAGGTCTACCCTGGCTTCGCTGGGACATCAGGCCTACCCCAGCTCCGTCCGGAGACAACAGGTCTACGATGCTCTGTAGGGACAACTGGTCTACCTCAGCTCAATAGGGGCAACAGGTCTACCCTTGTTCCGTAGGGCTAGCAGATCTCTGTCACAAAGTCCTGGAAAGACAACAGGTCTACCCCGATTCCAGCGGGACACCAGGTCTACCCCGGCTTCTCTGGGAGACCAGGTCAACCTCGCTCCAGCGGAACATCAGGTCGTCCTCGCCCTGGCGGGACAACCGGTCTACCCCGACCCTGACCAGGGACAACAGGTCTACCCGGGCTTCGCTGGGACATCAGGTCTACCCCAGCTCCGTCCGGGGACAACAGGTCTACCCAGCTCTGTAGGGACATCAGGTCTACCCCAGCTCCATCCGGGGACAACAGGTCTACCAAGCTCTGTAGGGATATCAGGTCTACCCAAGCTCCGTCGGGGGACAACAGGTCTACCCAGCTCTGTAGGGACATCAGGTCTACCCGAGCTCCGGCCAGGAACAACACGTCTACCCAGCTCTGTAGGGACATCAGGTCTACCCCGGCTCTGTCCGCGGACAACAGGTCTACCCAGCTCTGTAGAGACAACTGGTCTACCTCACCTCAATAGGGGCAACAGGTCTACCCTTGTTCCGTAGGGCTAGCAGATCTCTGTCACAAAGTCCTGCGGAGAAAACACGTCTACCCCGATTCCAGCGAGACACCAGGTCTACCCCGGCTTCTCTGGGAGACCAGGTCTACATCGCTCCAGCGGGACATCAGGTCGTCCTCGCCCTGGCGGGACAACAGGTCTACCCCGGCCCTGGCACGGACAACAGGTCTACCCAGGCTTCGCTGGGACATCAGGTCTACCCCAGCTCCGTGCGGGGACAACAGGTCTACCCAGCCCTGTAGGGACATCAGGTCTACCCGAGCTCCGGCCAGGGACAACAGGTCTACCCAGCTCTGTAGGGACATCAGGTCTACCCCAGCTCCGTCCGGGGAAAACAGGTCTACCCAGCTCTGTAGGGACAACTGGTCTACCTCAGCTCAATAGGGACAACAGGTCTACCCTTGTTCCGTAGGGTTAGCAGACCTCTGTAACAAAGTCCTGGGGAGACAACAGGTCTACCCCGATTCCAGCGGGACAACAGGTCTACCCCGACCCCGGCCAGGGACAACAGGTCTACCCTGGCTTCGCTGGGACATCAGGCCTACCCCAGCTCCGTCCGGAGACAACAGGTCTACGATGCTCTGTAGGGACAACTGGTCTACCTCAGCTCAATAGGGGCAACAGGTCTACCCTTGTTCCGTAGGGCTAGCAGATCTCTGTCACAAAGTCCTGGAAAGACAACAGGTCTACCCCGATTCCAGCGGGACACCAGGTCTACCCCGGCTTCTCTGGGAGACCAGGTCAACCTCGCTCCAGCGGAACATCAGGTCGTCCTCGCCCTGGCGGGACAACAGGTATACCCCGACCCTGACCAGGGACAACAGGTCTACCCGGGCTTCGCTGGGACATCAGGTCTACCACAGCTCCGTCCGGGGACAACAGGTCTACCCAGCTCTGTAGGGATATCAGGTCTACCCCAGCTCCGTCCGGGGACAACAGGTCTACCCAGCTCTGTAGGGACATCAGGTCTACCCGAGCTCCGGCCAGGGACAACAGGTCTACCCAGCCCTGTAGGGACATCAGGTCTACCCCAGCTCCGTCCGGGGACAACAGGTCTACCCAGCTCTGTAGGGACATCAGGTCTACCCCAGCTCCGTCCGGGGAAAACAGGTCTACCCAGCTCTGTAGGGACAACTGGTCTACCTCAGCTCAATAGGGACAACAGGTCTACCCTTGTTCCGTAGGGTTAGCAGACCTCTGTAACAAAGTCCTGGGGAGACAACAGGTCTACCCCGATTCCAGCGGGACAACAGGTCTACCCCGGCTTCTCTGGGAGACCAGGTCTACCTCGCTCCAGCGGGACATCAGGTCGTCCGCGCCCTGGCGGGACAACAGGTCTACCCCGACCCCGGCCAGGGACAACAGGTCTACCCTGGCTTCGCTGGGACATCAGGTCTACCCCAGCTCCGTCCGGAGACAACAGGTCTACCATGCTCTGTAGGGACAACTGGTCTACCTCAGCTCAATAGGGGCAACAGGTCTACCCTTGTTCCGTAGGGCTAGCAGATCTCTGTCACAAAGTCCTGGAAAGAAAACAGGTCTACCCCGTTTTCAGCTGGACAACAGGTCTACTCCGTCTTCTCTGGGACACCAGGTATACCTCGCTCCAGCGGGACATCAGGTCGTCCTCGCCCTGGCGGGACAACAGGTCTACCCCGGCCCTGGCACGGACAACAGGTCTACCCAGGCTTCGCTGGGACATCAGGTCTACCCCAGCTCCGTGCGGGGACAACAGGTCTACCCAGCTCTGTAGGGATATCAGGTCTACCCGAGCTCCGGCCAGGGACAACAGGTCTACCCAGCTCTGTAGGGACATCAGGTCTACCCCAGCTCCGTCCGGGGAAAACAGGTCTACCCAGCTCTGTAGGGACAACTGGTCTACCTCAGCTCAATAGGGACAACAGGTCTACCCTTGTTCCGTAGGGTTAGCAGACCTCTGTAACAAAGTCCTGGGGAGACAACAGGTCTACCCCGATTCCAGCGGGACAACAGGTCTACCCCGGCTTCTCTGGGAGACCAGGTCTACCTCGCTCCAGCGGGACATCAGGTCGTCCGCGCCCTGGCGGGACAACAGGTCTACCCCGACCCCGGCCAGGGACAACAGGTCTACCCTGGCTTCGCTGGGACATCAGGTCTACCCCAGCTCTGTCCGGAGACAACAGGTCTACCATGCTCTGTAGGGACAACTGGTCTACCTCACCTCAATAGGGGCAACAGGTCTACCCTTGTTCCGTAGGGCTAGCAGATCTCTGTGACAAAGTCCTGGGGAGAAAACACGTCTACCCCGATTCCAGCGAGACACCAGGTCTACCCCGGATTCTCTGTGACACCAGGTCTACCTCGCTCCCGCGGGACATCAGGTCGTCCTCGCCCTGGCGGGACAACAGGTCTACCCCGGCCCTGGCACGGACAACAGGTCTACCCAGGCTTCGCTGGGACATCAGGTCTACCCCAGCTCCGTCCAGGGACAACAGGTCTACCCAGCTCTGTAGGGACATCAGGTCTACCCCAGCTCCGTCCGGGAACAACAGGTCTACCCAGCTCTGTAGGGACATCAGGTCTACCCCAGCTCCGTCCAGGTACAACAGGTCTACCCAGCTCTGTAGGGACATCAGGTCTACCCCAGCTCCGTCCGGGGAAAACAGGTCTACCCAGCTCTGTAGGGACAACTGGTCTACCTCAGCTCAATAGGGACAACAGGTCTACCCTTGTTCCGTAGGGTTAGCAGACCTCTGTAACAAAGTCCTGGGGAGACAACAGGTCTACCCCGATTCCAGCGGGACAACAGGTCTACCCCGACCCCGGCCAGGGACAACAGGTCTACCCTGGCTTCGCTGGGACATCAGGCCTACCCCAGCTCCGTCCGGAGACAACAGGTCTACGATGCTCTGTAGGGACAACTGGTCTACCTCAGCTCAATAGGGGCAACAGGTCTACCCTTGTTCCGTAGGGCTAGCAGATCTCTGTCACAAAGTCCTGGAAAGACAACAGGTCTACCCCGATTCCAGCGGGACACCAGGTCTACCCCGGCTTCTCTGGGAGACCAGGTCAACCTCGCTCCAGCGGAACATCAGGTCGTCCTCGCCCTGGCGGGACAACCGGTCTACCCCGACCCTGACCAGGGACAACAGGTCTACCCGGGCTTCGCTGGGACATCAGGTCTACCCCAGCTCCGTCCGGGGACAACAGGTCTACCCAGCTCTGTAGGGACATCAGGTCTACCCCAGCTCCATCCGGGGACAACAGGTCTACCAAGCTCTGTAGGGATATCAGGTCTACCCAAGCTCCGTCGGGGGACAACAGGTCTACCCAGCTCTGTAGGGACATCAGGTCTACCCGAGCTCCGGCCAGGAACAACACGTCTACCCAGCTCTGTAGGGACATCAGGTCTACCCCGGCTCTGTCCGCGGACAACAGGTCTACCCAGCTCTGTAGAGACAACTGGTCTACCTCACCTCAATAGGGGCAACAGGTCTACCCTTGTTCCGTAGGGCTAGCAGATCTCTGTCACAAAGTCCTGCGGAGAAAACACGTCTACCCCGATTCCAGCGAGACACCAGGTCTACCCCGGCTTCTCTGGGAGACCAGGTCTACATCGCTCCAGCGGGACATCAGGTCGTCCTCGCCCTGGCGGGACAACAGGTCTACCCCGGCCCTGGCACGGACAACAGGTCTACCCAGGCTTCGCTGGGACATCAGGTCTACCCCAGCTCCGTGCGGGGACAACAGGTCTACCCAGCCCTGTAGGGACATCAGGTCTACCCGAGCTCCGGCCAGGGACAACAGGTCTACCCAGCTCTGTAGGGACATCAGGTCTACCCCAGCTCCGTCCGGGGAAAACAGGTCTACCCAGCTCTGTAGGGACAACTGGTCTACCTCAGCTCAATAGGGACAACAGGTCTACCCTTGTTCCGTAGGGTTAGCAGACCTCTGTAACAAAGTCCTGGGGAGACAACAGGTCTACCCCGATTCCAGCGGGACAACAGGTCTACCCCGACCCCGGCCAGGGACAACAGGTCTACCCTGGCTTCGCTGGGACATCAGGCCTACCCCAGCTCCGTCCGGAGACAACAGGTCTACGATGCTCTGTAGGGACAACTGGTCTACCTCAGCTCAATAGGGGCAACAGGTCTACCCTTGTTCCGTAGGGCTAGCAGATCTCTGTCACAAAGTCCTGGAAAGACAACAGGTCTACCCCGATTCCAGCGGGACACCAGGTCTACCCCGGCTTCTCTGGGAGACCAGGTCAACCTCGCTCCAGCGGAACATCAGGTCGTCCTCGCCCTGGCGGGACAACAGGTATACCCCGACCCTGACCAGGGACAACAGGTCTACCCGGGCTTCGCTGGGACATCAGGTCTACCACAGCTCCGTCCGGGGACAACAGGTCTACCCAGCTCTGTAGGGATATCAGGTCTACCCCAGCTCCGTCCGGGGACAACAGGTCTACCCAGCTCTGTAGGGACATCAGGTCTACCCGAGCTCCGGCCAGGGACAACAGGTCTACCCAGCCCTGTAGGGACATCAGGTCTACCCCAGCTCCGTCCGGGGACAACAGGTCTACCCAGCTCTGTAGGGACATCAGGTCTACCCCAGCTCCGTCCGGGGAAAACAGGTCTACCCAGCTCTGTAGGGACAACTGGTCTACCTCAGCTCAATAGGGACAACAGGTCTACCCTTGTTCCGTAGGGTTAGCAGACCTCTGTAACAAAGTCCTGGGGAGACAACAGGTCTACCCCGATTCCAGCGGGACAACAGGTCTACCCCGGCTTCTCTGGGAGACCAGGTCTACCTCGCTCCAGCGGGACATCAGGTCGTCCGCGCCCTGGCGGGACAACAGGTCTACCCCGACCCCGGCCAGGGACAACAGGTCTACCCTGGCTTCGCTGGGACATCAGGTCTACCCCAGCTCCGTCCGGAGACAACAGGTCTACCATGCTCTGTAGGGACAACTGGTCTACCTCAGCTCAATAGGGGCAACAGGTCTACCCTTGTTCCGTAGGGCTAGCAGATCTCTGTCACAAAGTCCTGGAAAGAAAACAGGTCTACCCCGTTTTCAGCTGGACAACAGGTCTACTCCGTCTTCTCTGGGACACCAGGTATACCTCGCTCCAGCGGGACATCAGGTCGTCCTCGCCCTGGCGGGACAACAGGTCTACCCCGGCCCTGGCACGGACAACAGGTCTACCCAGGCTTCGCTGGGACATCAGGTCTACCCCAGCTCCGTGCGGGGACAACAGGTCTACCCAGCTCTGTAGGGATATCAGGTCTACCCGAGCTCCGGCCAGGGACAACAGGTCTACCCAGCTCTGTAGGGACATCAGGTCTACCCCAGCTCCGTCCGGGGAAAACAGGTCTACCCAGCTCTGTAGGGACAACTGGTCTACCTCAGCTCAATAGGGACAACAGGTCTACCCTTGTTCCGTAGGGTTAGCAGACCTCTGTAACAAAGTCCTGGGGAGACAACAGGTCTACCCCGATTCCAGCGGGACAACAGGTCTACCCCGGCTTCTCTGGGAGACCAGGTCTACCTCGCTCCAGCGGGACATCAGGTCGTCCGCGCCCTGGCGGGACAACAGGTCTACCCCGACCCCGGCCAGGGACAACAGGTCTACCCTGGCTTCGCTGGGACATCAGGTCTACCCCAGCTCTGTCCGGAGACAACAGGTCTACCATGCTCTGTAGGGACAACTGGTCTACCTCACCTCAATAGGGGCAACAGGTCTACCCTTGTTCCGTAGGGCTAAGCAGATCTCTGTGACAAAGTCCTGGGGAGAAAACACGTCTACCCCGATTCCAGCGAGACACCAGGTCTACCCCGGATTCTCTGTGACACCAGGTCTACCTCGCTCCCGCGGGACATCAGGTCGTCCTCGCCCTGGCGGGACAACAGGTCTACCCCGGCCCTGGCACGGACAACAGGTCTACCCAGGCTTCGCTGGGACATCAGGTCTACCCCAGCTCCGTCCAGGGACAACAGGTCTACCCAGCTCTGTAGGGACATCAGGTCTACCCCAGCTCCGTCCGGGAACAACAGGTCTACCCAGCTCTGTAGGGACATCAGGTCTACCCCAGCTCCGTCCAGGTACAACAGGTCTACCCAGCTCTGTAGGGACATCAGGTCTACCCCAGCTCCGTCGGGGAAAACAGGTCTACCCAGCTCTGTAGGGACAACTGGTCTACCTCAGCTCAATAGGGACAACAGGTCTACCCTTGTTCCGTAGGGTTAGCAGACCTCTGTAACAAAGTCCTGGGGAGACAACAGGTCTACCCCGATTCCAGCGGGACAACAGGTCTACCCCGACCCCGGCCAGGGACAACAGGTCTACCCTGGCCTTCGCTGGGACATCAGGCCTACCCCAGCTCCGTCCGGAGACAACAGGTCTACGATGCTCTGTAGGGACAACTGGTCTACCTCAGCTCAATAGGGGCAACAGGTCTACCCTTGTTCCGTAGGGCTAGCAGATCTCTGTCACAAAGTCCTGGAAAGACAACAGGTCTACCCCCGATTCCAGCGGACACCAGGTCTACCCCGGCTTCTCTGGGAGACCAGGTCAACCTCGCTCCAGCGGAACATCAGGTCGTCCTCGCCTGGGCGGACAACCGGTCTACCCCGACCCTGACCAGGGACAACAGGTCTACCCGGGCTTCGCTGGGACATCAGGTCTACCCCAGCTCCGTCCGGGGACAACAGGTCTACCCAGCTCTGTAGGGACATCAGGTCTACCCCAGCTCCATCCGGGGACAACAGGTCTACCAAGCTCTGTAGGGATATCAGGTCTACCCCAAGCTCCGTCGGGGGACAACAGGTCTACCCAGCTCTGTAGGGACATCAGGTCTACCCGAGCTCCGGCCAGGAACAACACGTCTACCCAGCTCTGTAGGGACATCAGGTCTACCCCGGCTCTGTCCGCGGACAACAGGTCTACCCAGCTCTGTAGAGACAACTGGTCTACCTCACCTCAATAGGGGCAACAGGTCTACCCTTGTTCCGTAGGGCTAGCAGATCTCTGTCACAAAGTCCTGCGGAGAAAACACGTCTACCCCGATTCCAGCGAGACACCAGGTCTACCCCGGCTTCTCTGGGAGACCAGGTCTACATCGCTCCAGCGGGACATCAGGTCGTCCTCGCCCTGGCGGGACAACAGGTCTACCCCGGCCCTGGCACGGACAACAGGTCTACCCAGGCTTCGCTGGGACATCAGGTCTACCCCAGCTCCGTGCGGGGACAACAGGTCTACCCAGCCCTGTAGGGACATCAGGTCTACCCGAGCTCCGGCCAGGGACAACAGGTCTACCCAGCTCTGTAGGGACATCAGGTCTACCCCAGCTCCGTCCGGGGAAAACAGGTCTACCCAGCTCTGTAGGGACAACTGGTCTACCTCAGCTCATAGGGACAACAGGTCTACCCTTGTTCCGTAGGGTTAGCAGACCTCTGTAACAAAGTCCTGGGGAGACAACAGGTCTACCCCGATTCCAGCGGGACAAACAGGTCTACCCCGACCCCGGCCAGGGACAACAGGTCTACCCTGGCTTCGCTGGGACATCAGGCCTACCCCAGCTCCGTCCGGAGACAACAGGTCTACGATGCTCTGTAGGGACAACTGGTCTACCTCAGCTCAATAGGGGCAACAGGTCTACCCTTGTTCCGTAGGGCTAGCAGATCTCTGTCACAAAGTCCTGGAAAGACAACAGGTCTACCCCGATTCCAGCGGGACACCAGGTCTACCCCGGCTTCTCTGGGAGACCAGGTCAACCTCGCTCCAGCGGAACATCAGGTCGTCCTCGCCCTGGCGGGACAACAGGTATACCCCGACCCTGACCAGGGACAACAGGTCTACCCGGGCTCGCTGGGACATCAGGTCTACCACAGCTCCGTCCGGGGACAACAGGTCTACCCAGCTCTGTAGGGATATCAGGTCTACCCCAGCTCCGTCCGGGGACAACAGGTCTACCCAGCTCTGTAGGGACATCAGGTCTACCCGAGCTCCGGCCAGGGACAACAGGTCTACCCAGCCCTGTAGGGACATCAGGTCTACCCCAGCTCCGTCCGGGGACAACAGGTCTACCCAGCTCTGTAGGGACATCAGGTCTACCCCAGCTCCGTCCGGGAAAACAGGTCTACCAGCTCTGTAGGGACAACTGGTCTACCTCAGCTCAATAGGGACAACAGGTCCTACCCTTGTTCCGTAGGGTTAGCAGACCTCTGTAACAAAGTCCTGGGGAGACAACAGGTCTACCCCCGATTC
This sequence comes from Agelaius phoeniceus, assembly GCF_020745825.1. Lineage (NCBI taxonomy): Eukaryota > Metazoa > Chordata > Aves > Passeriformes > Icteridae > Agelaius > Agelaius phoeniceus. The sequence continues at coordinate 95,424 of NW_026531026.1, read as the reverse complement.
CAGCGGGACAACAGGTCTACCCCGGCTTCTCTGGGAGACCAGGTCTACCTCGCTCCAGCGGGACATCAGGTCGTCCGCGCCCTGGCGGGACAACAGGTCTACCCCGACCCCGGCCAGGGACAACAGGTCTACCCTGGCTTCGCTGGGACATCAGGTCTACCCCAGCTCCCGTCCCGGAGACAACAGGTCTACCATGCTCTGTAGGGACAACTGGTCTACCTCAGCTCAATAGGGGCAACAGGTCTACCCTTGTTCGTAGGGCTAGCAGATCTCTGTCACAAAGTCCTGGAAAGAAAACAGGTCTACCCCGTTTTCAGCTGGACAACAGGTCTACTCCGTCTTCTCTGGGACACCAGGTATACCTCGCTCCAGCGGGACATCAGGTCGTCCTCGCCCCTGGCGGGACAACAGGTCTACCCCGGCCCTGGCACGGACAACAGGTCTACCCAGGCTTCGCTGGGACATCAGGTCTACCCCAGCTCCGTGCGGGGACAACAGGTCTAACCCAGCTCTGTAGGGATATCAGGTCTACCCGAGCTCCGGCCAGGGACAACAGGTCTACCCAGCTCTGTAGGGACATCAGGTCTACCCCAGCTCCGTCCGGGGAAAACAGGTCTACCCAGCTCTGTAGGGACAACTGGTCTACCTCAGCTCAATAGGACAACAGGTCTACCCTTGTTCCGTAGGTTAGCAGACCTCTGTAACAAAGTCCTGGGGAGACAACAGGTCTACCCCGATTCCAGCGGGACAACAGGTCTACCCCGGCTTCTCTGGGAGACCAGGTCTACCTCGCTCCAGCGGGACATCAGGTCGTCCGCGCCCTGGCGGACAACAGGTCTACCCCGACCCCGGCCAGGGACAACAGGTCTACCCTGGCTTCGCTGGACATCAGGTCTACCCCAGCTCTGTCCGGAGACAACAGGTCTACCATGCTCTGTAGGGACAACTGGTCTACCTCACCTCAATAGGGGGCAACAGGTCTACCCCTTGTTCCGTAGGGCTAGCAGATCTCTGTGACAAAGTCCTGGGGAGAAAACACGTCTACCCCGATTCCAGCGAGACACCAGGTCTACCCCGGATTCTCTGTGACACCAGGTCTACCTCGCTCCCGCGGGACATCAGGTCGTCCTCGCCCTGGCGGGACAACAGGTCTACCCCGGCCCTGGCACGGACAACAGGTCTACCCAGGCTTCGCTGGGACATCAGGTCTACCCCAGCTCCGTCCAGGGACAACAGGTCTACCCAGCTCTGTAGGGACATCAGGTCTACCCCAGCTCCGTCCGGGAACAACAGGTCTACCCAGCTCTGTAGGGACATCAGGTCTACCCCAGCTCCGTCCAGGTACAACAGGTCTACCCAGCTCTGTAGGGACATCAGGTCTACCCCAGCTCCGTCCGGGGAAAACAGGTCTACCCAGCTCTGTAGGGACAACTGGTCTACCTCAGCTCAATAGGGACAACAGGTCTACCCTTGTTCCGTAGGGTTAGCAGACCTCTGTAACAAAGTCCTGGGGAGACAACAGGTCTACCCCGATTCCAGCGGGACAACAGGTCTACCCCGACCCCGGCCAGGGACAACAGGTCTACCCTGGCTTCGCTGGGACATCAGGCCTACCCCAGCTCCGTCCGGAGACAACAGGTCTACGATGCTCTGTAGGGACAACTGGTCTACCTCAGCTCAATAGGGGCAACAGGTCTACCCTTGTTCCGTAGGGCTAGCAGATCTCTGTCACAAAGTCCTGGAAAGACAACAGGTCTACCCCGATTCCAGCGGGACACCAGGTCTACCCCGGCTTCTCTGGGAGACCAGGTCAACCTCGCTCCAGCGGAACGTCAGGTCGTCCTCGCCCTGGCGGGACAACCGGTCTACCCCGACCCTGACCAGGGACAACAGGTCTACCCGGGCTTCGCTGGGACATCAGGTCTACCCCAGCTCCGTCCGGGGACAACAGGTCTACCCAGCTCTGTAGGGACATCAGGTCTACCCCAGCTCCATCCGGGGACAACAGGTCTACCAAGCTCTGTAGGGATATCAGGTCTACCCAAGCTCCGTCGGGGGACAACAGGTCTACCCAGCTCTGTAGGGACATCAGGTCTACCCGAGCTCCGGCCAGGAACAACACGTCTACCCAGCTCTGTAGGGACATCAGGTCTACCCCGGCTCTGTCCGCGGACAACAGGTCTACCCAGCTCTGTAGAGACAACTGGTCTACCTCACCTCAATAGGGGCAACAGGTCTACCCTTGTTCCGTAGGGCTAGCAGATCTCTGTCACAAAGTCCTGCGGAGAAAACACGTCTACCCCGATTCCAGCGAGACACCAGGTCTACCCCGGCTTCTCTGGGAGACCAGGTCTACATCGCTCCAGCGGGACATCAGGTCGTCCTCGCCCTGGCGGGGACAACAGGTCTACCCCGGCCCTGGCACGGACAACAGGTCTACCCAGGCTTCGCTGGGACATCAGGTCTACCCCAGCTCCGTGCGGGGACAACAGGTCTACCCAGCCCTGTAGGGACATCAGGTCTACCCCGAGCTCCGGCCAGGGACAACAGGTCTACCCAGCTCTGTAGGGACATCAGGTCTACCCCAGCTCCGTCCGGGGAAAACAGGTCTACCCAGCTCTGTAGGGACAACTGGTCTACCTCAGCTCAATAGGGACAACAGGTCTACCCTTGTTCCGTAGGGTTAGCAGACCTCTGTAACAAAGTCCTGGGGAGACAACAGGTCTACCCCGATTCCAGCGGGACAACAGGTCTACCCCGACCCCGGCCAGGGACAACAGGTCTACCCTGGCTTCGCTGGGACATCAGGCCTACCCCAGCTCCGTCCGGAGACAACAGGTCTACGATGCTCTGTAGGGACAACTGGTCTACCTCAGCTCAATAGGGGCAACAGGTCTACCCTTGTTCCGTAGGGCTAGCAGATCTCTGTCACAAAGTCCTGGAAAGACAACAGGTCTACCCCGATTCCAGCGGGACACCAGGTCTACCCCGGCTTCTCTGGAGACCAGGTCAACCTCGCTCCAGCGGAACATCAGGTCGTCCTCGCCCTGGCGGGACAACAGGTATACCCCGACCCTGACCAGGGACAACAGGTCTACCCGGGCTTCGCTGGGACATCAGGTCTACCACAGCTCCGTCCGGGGACAACAGGTCTACCCAGCTCTGTAGGGATATCAGGTCTACCCCAGCTCCGTCCGGGGACAACAGGTCTACCCAGCTCTGTAGGGACATCAGGTCTACCCGAGCTCCGGCCAGGGACAACAGGTCTACCCAGCCCTGTAGGGACATCAGGTCTACCCCAGCTCCGTCCGGGGACAACAGGTCTACCCAGCTCTGTAGGGACATCAGGTCTACCCCAGCTCCGTCCGGGGAAAACAGGTCTACCCAGCTCTGTAGGGACAACTGGTCTACCTCAGCTCAATAGGGACAACAGGTCTACCCTTGTTCCGTAGGGTTAGCAGACCTCTGTAACAAAGTCCTGGGGAGACAACAGGTCTACCCCGATTCCAGCGGGACAACAGGTCTACCCCGGCTTCTCTGGGAGACCAGGTCTACCTCGCTCCAGCGGGACATCAGGTCGTCCGCGCCCTGGCGGGACAACAGGTCTACCCCGACCCCGGCCAGGGACAACAGGTCTACCCTGGCTTCGCTGGGACATCAGGTCTACCCCAGCTCCGTCCGGAGACAACAGGTCTACCATGCTCTGTAGGGACAACTGGTCTACCTCAGCTCAATAGGGGCAACAGGTCTACCCTTGTTCCGTAGGGCTAGCAGATCTCTGTCACAAAGTCCTGGAAAGAAAACAGGTCTACCCCGTTTTCAGCTGGACAACAGGTCTACTCCGTCTTCTCTGGGACACCAGGTATACCTCGCTCCAGCGGGACATCAGGTCGTCCTCGCCCTGGCGGGACAACAGGTCTACCCCGGCCCTGGCACGGACAACAGGTCTACCCAGGCTTCGCTGGGACATCAGGTCTACCCCAGCTCCGTGCGGGGACAACAGGTCTACCCAGCTCTGTAGGGATATCAGGTCTACCCGAGCTCCGGCCAGGGACAACAGGTCTACCCAGCTCTGTAGGGACATCAGGTCTACCCCAGCTCCGTCCGGGGGAAAACAGGTCTACCCAGCTCTGTAGGGACAACTGGTCTACCTCAGCTCAATAGGGACAACAGGTCTACCCTTGTTCCGTAGGGTTAGCAGACCTCTGTAACAAAGTCCTGGGGAGACAACAGGTCTACCCCGATTCCAGCGGGACAACAGGTCTACCCCGGCTTCTCTGGGAGACCAGGTCTACCTCGCTCCAGCGGGACATCAGGTCGTCCGCGCCCTGGCGGGACAACAGGTCTACCCCGACCCCGGCCAGGGACAACAGGTCTACCCTGGCTTCGCTGGGACATCAGGTCTACCCCAGCTCTGTCCGGAGACAACAGGTCTACCATGCTCTGTAGGGACAACTGGTCTACCTCACCTCAATAGGGGCAACAGGTCTACCCTTGTTCCGTAGGGCTAGCAGATCTCTGTCACAAAGTCCTGCGGAGAAAACACGTCTACCCCGATTCCAGCGGGACACCAGGTCTACCCCGGCTTCTCTGGGAGACCAGGTCTACATCGCTCCAGCGGGACATCAGGCCGTCCTCGCCCTGGCGGGACAACAGGTCTACCCCGACCCTGGCCAGGGACAACAGGTCTACCCGGGCTTCGCTGGGACATCAGGTCTACCCCAGCTCCGTGCGGGGACAACAGGTCTACCCAGCTCTGTAGGGACATCAGGTCTACCCAAGCTCCGTCGGCGGACAACAGGTCTACCCAGCTCTGTAGGGACATCAGGTCTACCCGAGCTCCGGCCAGGAACAACACGTCTACCCAGCTCTGTAGGGACATCAGGTCTACCCGAGCTCCGGCCAGGGACAACAGGTCTACCCAGCTCTGTAGAGACAACTGGTCTACCTCACCTCAATAGGGGCAACAGGTCTACCCTTGTTCCGTAGGGCTAGCAGATCTCTGTGACAAAGTCCTGGGGAGAAAACACGTCTACCCCGATTCCAGCGAGACACCAGGTCTACCCCGGATTCTCTGTGACACCAGGTCTACCTCGCTCCCGCGGGACATCAGGTCGTCCTCGCCCTGGCGGGACAACAGGTCTACCCCGGCCCTGGCACGGACAACAGGTCTACCCAGGCTTCGCTGGGACATCAGGTCTACCCCAGCTCCGTCCAGGGACAACAGGTCTACCCAGCTCTGTAGGGACATCAGGTCTACCCCAGCTCCGTCCGGGAACAACAGGTCTACCCAGCTCTGTAGGGACATCAGGTCTACCCCAGCTCCGTCCAGGTACAACAGGTCTACCCAGCTCTGTAGGGACATCAGGTCTACCCCAGCTCCGTCCGGGGAAAACAGGTCTACCCAGCTCTGTAGGGACAACTGGTCTACCTCAGCTCAATAGGGACAACAGGTCTACCCTTGTTCCGTAGGGTTAGCAGACCTCTGTAACAAAGTCCTGGGGAGACAACAGGTCTACCCCGATTCCAGCGGGACAACAGGTCTACCCCGACCCCGGCCAGGGACAACAGGTCTACCCTGGCTTCGCTGGGACATCAGGCCTACCCCAGCTCCGTCCGGAGACAACAGGTCTACGATGCTCTGTAGGGACAACTGGTCTACCTCAGCTCAATAGGGGCAACAGGTCTACCCTTGTTCCGTAGGGCTAGCAGATCTCTGTCGCAAAGTCCTGGAAAGACAACAGGTCTACCCCGATTCCAGCGGGACACCAGGTCTACCCCCGGCTTCTCTGGGAGACCAGGTCAACCTCGCTCCAGCGGAACATCAGGTCGTCCTCGCCCTGGCGGGACAACCGGTCTACCCCGACCCTGACCAGGGACAACAGGTCTACCCGGGCTTCGCTGGGACATCAGGTCTACCCCAGCTCCGTCCGGGGACAACAGGTCTACCCAGCTCTGTAGGGACATCAGGTCTACCCCAGCTCCATCCGGGGACAACAGGTCTACCAAGCTCTGTAGGGATATCAGGTCTACCCAAGCTCCGTCGGGGGACAACAGGTCTACCCAGCTCTGTAGGGACATCAGGTCTACCCGAGCTCCGGCCAGGAACAACACGTCTACCCAGCTCTGTAGGGACATCAGGTCTACCCCGGCTCTGTCCGCGGACAACAGGTCTACCCAGCTCTGTAGAGACAACTGGTCTACCTCACCTCAATAGGGGCAACAGGTCTACCCTTGTTCCGTAGGGCTAGCAGATCTCTGTCACAAAGTCCTGCGGAGAAAACACGTCTACCCCGATTCCAGCGAGACACCAGGTCTACCCCGGCTTCTCTGGGAGACCAGGTCTACATCGCTCCAGCGGGACATCAGGTCGTCCTCGCCCTGGCGGGACAACAGGTCTACCCCGGCCCTGGCACGGACAACAGGTCTACCCAGGCTTCGCTGGGACATCAGGTCTACCCCAGCTCCGTGCGGGGACAACAGGTCTACCCAGCCCTGTAGGGACATCAGGTCTACCCGAGCTCCGGCCAGGGACAACAGGTCTACCCAGCTCTGTAGGGACATCAGGTCTACCCCAGCTCCGTCCGGGGACAACAGGTCTACCCAGCTCTGTAGGGACAACTGGTCTACCTCAGCTCAATAGGGACAACAGGTCTACCCTTGTTCCGTAGGGTTAGCAGACCTCTGTAACAAAGTCCTGGGGAGACAACAGGTCTACCCCGATTCCAGCGGGACAACAGGTCTACCCCGACCCCGGCCAGGGACAACAGGTCTACCCTGGCTTCGCTGGGACATCAGGCCTACCCCAGCTCCGTCCGGAGACAACAGGTCTACGATGCTCTGTAGGGACAACTGGTCTACCTCAGCTCAATAGGGGCAACAGGTCTACCCTTGTTCCGTAGGGCTAGCAGATCTCTGTCACAAAGTCCTGGAAAGACAACAGGTCTACCCCGATTCCAGCGGGACACCAGGTCTACCCCGGCTTCTCTGGGAGACCAGGTCAACCTCGCTCCAGCGGAACATCAGGTCGTCCTCGCCCTGGCGGGACAACAGGTCTACCCCGACCCTGACCAGGGACAACAGGTCTACCCGGGCTTCGCTGGGACATCAGGTCTACCCCAGCTCCGTGCGGGGACAACAGGTCTACCCAGCTCTGTAGGGACATCAGGTCTACCCCAGCTCCATCCGGGGACAACAGGTCTACCAAGCTCTGTAGGGATATCAGGTCTACCCAAGCTCCGTCGGGGGACAACACGTCTACCCAGCTCTGTAGGGACATCAGGTCTACCCCGGCTCTGTCCGCGGACAACAGGTCTACCCAGCTCTGTAGAGACAACTGGTCTACCTCACCTCAATAGGGGCAACAGGTCTACCCTTGTTCCGTAGGGCTAGCAGATCTCTGTCACAAAGTCCTGCGGAGAAAACACGTCTACCCCGATTCCAGCGAGACACCAGGTCTACCCCGGCTTCTCTGGGAGACCAGGTCTACATCGCTCCAGCGGGACATCAGGTCGTCCTCGCCCTGGCGGGACAACAGGTCTACCCCGGCCCTGGCACGGACAACAGGTCTACCCAGGCTTCGCTGGGACATCAGGTCTACCCCAGCTCCGTGCGGGGACAACAGGTCTACCCAGCTCTGTAGGGATATCAGGTCTACCCCAGCTCCGTCCGGGGACAACAGGTCTACCCAGCTCTGTAGGGACATCAGGTCTACCCGAGCTCCGGCCAGGGACAACAGGTCTACCCAGCCCTGTAGGGACATCAGGTCTACCCCAGCTCCGTCCGGGGACAACAGGTCTACCCAGCTCTGTAGGGACATCAGGTCTACCCCAGCTCCGTCCGGGGGAAAACAGGTCTACCCAGCTCTGTAGGGACAACTGGTCTACCTCAGCTCAATAGGGACAACAGGTCTACCCTTGTTCCGTAGGGTTAGCAGACCTCTGTAACAAAGTCCTGGGGAGACAACAGGTCTACCCCGATTCCAGCGGGACAACAGGTCTACCCCGGCTTCTCTGGGAGACCAGGTCTACCTCGCTCCAGCGGGACATCAGGTCGTCCGCGCCCTGGCGGGACAACAGGTCTACCCCGACCCCGGCCAGGGACAACAGGTCTACCCTGGCTTCGCTGGGACATCAGGTCTACCCCAGCTCCGTCCGGAGACAACAGGTCTACCATGCTCTGTAGGGACAACTGGTCTACCTCAGCTCAATAGGGGCAACAGGTCTACCCTTGTTCCGTAGGGCTAGCAGATCTCTGTCACAAAGTCCTGGAAAGAAAACAGGTCTACCCCGTTTTCAGCTGGACAACAGGTCTACTCCGTCTTCTCTGGGACACCAGGTATACCTCGCTCCAGCGGGACATCAGGTCGTCCTCGCCCTGGCGGGACAACAGGTCTACCCCGGCCCTGGCCAGGGACAACAGGTCTACCCAGGCTTCGCTGGGACATCAGGTCTACCCCAGCTCCGTGCGGGGGACAACAGGTCTACCCAGCTCTGTAGGGATATCAGGTCTACCCGAGCTCCGGCCAGGGACAACAGGTCTACCCAGCTCTGTAGGGACATCAGGTCTACCCCAGCTCCGTCCGGGGAAAACAGGTCTACCCAGCTCTGTAGGGACAACTGGTCTACCTCAGCTCAATAGGGACAACAGGTCTACCCTTGTTCCGTAGGGTTAGCAGACCTCTGTAACAAAGTCCTGGGGAGACAACAGGTCTACCCCGATTCCAGCGGGACAACAGGTCTACCCCGGCTTCTCTGGGAGACCAGGTCTACCTCGCTCCAGCGGGACATCAGGTCGTCCGCCGCCCTGGCGGGACAACAGGTCTACCCCGACCCCGGCCAGGGACAACAGGTCTACCCTGGCTTCGCTGGGACATCAGGTCTACCCCAGCTCCGTCCGGAGACAACAGGTCTACCATGCTCTGTAGGGACAACTGGTCTACCTCACCTCAATAGGGGCAACAGGTCTACCCTTGTTCCGTAGGGGCTAGCAGATCTCTGTCACAAAGTCCTGCGGAGAAAACACGTCTACCCCGATTCCAGCGGGACACCAGGTCTACCCCGGCTTCTCTGGGAGACCAGGTCTACATCGCTCCAGCGGGACATCAGGCCGTCCTCGCCCTGGCGGGACAACAGGTCTACCCCGACCCTGGCCAGGGACAACAGGTCTACCCGGGCTTCGCTGGGACATCAGGTCTACCCCAGCTCCGTGCGGGGACAACAGGTCTACCCAGCTCTGTAGGGACATCAGGTCTACCCAAGCTCCGTCGGCGGACAACAGGTCTACCCAGCTCTGTAGGGACATCAGGTCTACCCGAGCTCCGGCCAGGAACAACACGTCTACCCAGCTCTGTAGGGACATCAGGTCTACCCGAGCTCCGGCCAGGGACAACAGGTCTACCCAGCTCTGTAGAGACAACTGGTCTACCTCACCTCAATAGGGGCAACAGGTCTACCCTTGTTCCGTAGGGCTAGCAGATCTCTGTGACAAAGTCCTGGGGAGAAAACACGTATACCCCGATTCCAGCGAGACACCAGGTCTACCCCGGATTCTCTGTGACACCAGGTCTACCTCGCTCCCGCGGGACATCAGGTCGTCCTCGCCCTGGCGGGACAACAGGTCTACCCCGGCCCTGGCACGGACAACAGGTCTACCCAGGCTTCGCTGGGACATCAGGTCTACCCCAGCTCCGTCCAGGGACAACAGGTCTACCCAGCTCTGTAGGGACATCAGGTCTACCCCAGCTCCGTCCGGGAACAACAGGTCTACCCAGCTCTGTAGGGACATCAGGTCTACCCCAGCTCCGTCCAGGTACAACAGGTCTACCCAGCTCTGTAGGGACATCAGGTCTACCCCAGCTCCGTCCGGGGAAAACAGGTCTACCCAGCTCTGTAGGGACAACTGGTCTACCTCAGCTCAATAGGGACAACAGGTCTACCCTTGTTCCGTAGGGTTAGCAGACCTCTGTAACAAAGTCCTGGGGAGACAACAGGTCTACCCCGATTCCAGCGGGACAACAGGTCTACCCCGACCCCGGCCAGGGACAACAGGTCTACCCTGGCTTCGCTGGGACATCAGGCCTACCCCAGCTCCGTCCGGAGACAACAGGTCTACGATGCTCTGTAGGGACAACTGGTCTACCTCAGCTCAATAGGGGCAACAGGTCTACCCTTGTTCCGTAGGGCTAGCAGATCTCTGTCACAAAGTCCTGGAAAGACAACAGGTCTACCCCGATTCCAGCGGGACACCAGGTCTACCCCGGCTTCTCTGGGAGACCAGGTCAACCTCGCTCCAGCGGAACATCAGGTCGTCCTCGCCCTGGCGGGACAACCGGTCTACCCCGACCCTGACCAGGGACAACAGGTCTACCCGGGCTTCGCTGGGACATCAGGTCTACCCCAGCTCCGTCCGGGGACAACAGGTCTACCCAGCTCTGTAGGGACATCAGGTCTACCCCAGCTCCATCCGGGGACAACAGGTCTACCAAGCTCTGTAGGGATATCAGGTCTACCCAAGCTCCGTCGGGGGACAACAGGTCTACCCAGCTCTGTAGGGACATCAGGTCTACCCCAGCTCCGGCCAGGAACAACACGTCTACCCAGCTCTGTAGGGACATCAGGTCTACCCCGGCTCTGTCCGCGGACAACAGGTCTACCCAGCTCTGTAGAGACAACTGGTCTACCTCACCTCAATAGGGGCAACAGGTCTACCCTTGTTCCGTAGGGCTAGCAGATCTCTGTCACAAAGTCCTGCGGAGAAAACACGTCTACCCCGATTCCAGCGAGACACCAGGTCTACCCCGGCTTCTCTGGGAGACCAGGTCTACATCGCTCCAGCGGGACATCAGGTCGTCCTCGCCCTGGCGGGACAACAGGTCTACCCCGGCCCTGGCACGGACAACAGGTCTACCCAGGCTTCGCTGGGACATCAGGTCTACCCCAGCTCCGTGCGGGGACAACAGGTCTACCCAGCCCTGTAGGGACATCAGGTCTACCCGAGCTCCGGCCAGGGACAACAGGTCTACCCAGCTCTGTAGGGACATCAGGTCTACCCCAGCTCCGTCCGGGGACAACAGGTCTACCCAGCTCTGTAGGGACAACTGGTCTACCTCAGCTCAATAGGGACAACAGGTCTACCCTTGTTCCGTAGGGTTAGCAGACCTCTGTAACAAAGTCCTGGGGAGACAACAGGTCTACCCCGATTCCAGCGGGACAACAGGTCTACCCCGACCCCGGCCAGGGACAACAGGTCTACCCTGGCTTCGCTGGGACATCAGGCCTACCCCAGCTCCGTCCGGAGACAACAGGTCTACGATGCTCTGTAGGGACAACTGGTCTACCTCAGCTCAATAGGGGCAACAGGTCTACCCTTGTTCCGTAGGGCTAGCAGATCTCTGTCACAAAGTCCTGGAAAGACAACAGGTCTACCCCGATTCCAGCGGGACACCAGGTCTACCCCGGCTTCTCTGGGAGACCAGGTCAACCTCGCTCCAGCGGAACATCAGGTCGTCCTCGCCCTGGCGGGACAACAGGTCTACCCCGACCCTGACCAGGGACAACAGGTCTACCCGGGCTTCGCTGGGACATCAGGTCTACCCCAGCTCCGTCCGGGGACAACAGGTCTACCCAGCTCTGTAGGGACATCAGGTCTACCCCAGCTCCATCCGGGGACAACAGGTCTACCAAGCTCTGTAGGGATATCAGGTCTACCCAAGCTCCGTCGGGGGACAACACGTCTACCCAGCTCTGTAGGGACATCAGGTCTACCCCGGCTCTGTCCGCGGACAACAGGTCTACCCAGCTCTGTAGAGACAACTGGTCTACCTCACCTCAATAGGGGCAACAGGTCTACCCTTGTTCCGTAGGGCTAGCAGATCTCTGTCACAAAGTCCTGCGGAGAAAACACGTCTACCCCGATTCCAGCGAGACACCAGGTCTACCCCGGCTTCTCTGGGAGACCAGGTCTACATCGCTCCAGCGGGACATCAGGTCGTCCTCGCCCTGGCGGGACAACAGGTCTACCCCGGCCCTGGCACGGACAACAGGTCTACCCAGGCTTCGCTGGGACATCAGGTCTACCCCAGCTCCGTGCGGGGACAACAGGTCTACCCAGCTCTGTAGGGATATCAGGTCTACCCCAGCTCCGTCCGGGGACAACAGGTCTACCCAGCTCTGTAGGGACATCAGGTCTACCCGAGCTCCGGCCAGGGACAACAGGTCTACCCAGCCCTGTAGGGACATCAGGTCTACCCCAGCTCCGTCCGGGGACAACAGGTCTACCCAGCTCTGTAGGGACATCAGGTCTACCCCAGCTCCGTCCGGGGAAAACAGGTCTACCCAGCTCTGTAGGGACAACTGGTCTACCTCAGCTCAATAGGGACAACAGGTCTACCCTTGTTCCGTAGGGTTAGCAGACCTCTGTAACAAAGTCCTGGGGAGACAACAGGTCTACCCCGATTCCAGCGGGACAACAGGTCTACCCCGGCTTCTCTGGGAGACCAGGTCTACCTCGCTCCAGCGGGACATCAGGTCGTCCGCGCCCTGGCGGGACAACAGGTCTACCCCGACCCCGGCCAGGGACAACAGGTCTACCCTGGCTTCGCTGGGACATCAGGTCTACCCCAGCTCCGTCCGGAGACAACAGGTCTACCATGCTCTGTAGGGACAACTGGTCTACCTCAGCTCAATAGGGGCAACAGGTCTACCCTTGTTCCGTAGGGCTAGCAGATCTCTGTCACAAAGTCCTGGAAAGAAAACAGGTCTACCCCGTTTTCAGCTGGACAACAGGTCTACTCCGTCTTCTCTGGGACACCAGGTATACCTCGCTCCAGCGGGACATCAGGTCGTCCTCGCCCTGGCGGGACAACAGGTCTACCCCGGCCCTGGCCAGGGACAACAGGTCTACCCAGGCTTCGCTGGGACATCAGGTCTACCCCAGCTCCGTGCGGGGACAACAGGTCTACCCAGCTCTGTAGGGATATCAGGTCTACCCGAGCTCCGGCCAGGGACAACAGGTCTACCCAGCTCTGTAGGGACATCAGGTCTACCCCAGCTCCGTCCGGGGAAAACAGGTCTACCCAGCTCTGTAGGGACAACTGGTCTACCTCAGCTCAATAGGGACAACAGGTCTACCCTTGTTCCGTAGGGTTAGCAGACCTCTGTAACAAAGTCCTGGGGAGACAACAGGTCTACCCCGATTCCAGCGGGACAACAGGTCTACCCCGGCTTCTCTGGGAGACCAGGTCTACCTCGCTCCAGCGGGACATCAGGTCGTCCGCGCCCTTGCGGGACAACAGGTCTACCCCGACCCCGGCCAGGGACAACAGGTCTACCCTGGCTTCGCTGGGACATCAGGTCTACCCCAGCTCCGTCCGGAGACAACAGGTCTACCATGCTCTGTAGGGACAACTGGTCTACCTCACCTCAATAGGGGCAACAGGTCTACCCTTGTTCCGTAGGGCTAGCAGATCTCTGTCACAAAGTCCTGCGGAGAAAACACGTCTACCCCGATTCCAGCGGGACACCAGGTCTACCCCGGCTTCTCTGGGAGACCAGGTCTACATCGCTCCAGCGGGACATCAGGCCGTCCTCGCCCTGGCGGGACAACAGGTCTACCCCGACCCTGGCCAGGGACAACAGGTCTACCCGGGCTTCGCTGGGACATCAGGTCTACCCCAGCTCCGTGCGGGGACAACAGGTCTACCCAGCTCTGTAGGGACATCAGGTCTACCCAAGCTCCGTCGGCGGACAACAGGTCTACCCAGCTCTGTAGGGACATCAGGTCTACCCGAGCTCCGGCCAGGAACAACACGTCTACCCAGCTCTGTAGGGACATCAGGTCTACCCGAGCTCCGGCCAGGGACAACAGGTCTACCCAGCTCTGTAGAGACAACTGGTCTACCTCACCTCAATAGGGGCAACAGGTCTACCCTTGTTCCGTAGGGCTAGCAGATCTCTGTGACAAAGTCCTGGGGAGAAAACACGTCTACCCCGATTCCAGCGAGACACCAGGTCTACCCCGGATTCTCTGTGACACCAGGTCTACCTCGCTCCCGCGGGACATCAGGTCGTCCTCGCCCTGGCGGGACAACAGGTCTACCCCGGCCCTGGCACGGACAACAGGTCTACCCAGGCTTCGCTGGGACATCAGGTCTACCCCAGCTCCGTCCAGGGACAACAGGTCTACCCAGCTCTGTAGGGACATCAGGTCTACCCCAGCTCCGTCCGGGAACAACAGGTCTACCCAGCTCTCTAGGGACATCAGGTCTACCCCAGCTCCGTCCAGGTACAACAGGTCTACCCAGCTCTGTAGGGACATCAGGTCTACCCCAGCTCCGTCCGGGGAAAACAGGTCTACCCAGCTCTGTAGGGACAACTGGTCTACCTCAGCTCAATAGGGACAACAGGTCTACCCTTGTTCCGTAGGGTTAGCAGACCTCTGTAACAAAGTCCTGGGGAGACAACAGGTCTACCCCGATTCCAGCGGGACAACAGGTCTACCCCGACCCCGGCCAGGGACAACAGGTCTACCCTGGCTTCGCTGGGACATCAGGCCTACCCCAGCTCCGTCCGGAGACAACAGGTCTACGATGCTCTGTAGGGACAACTGGTCTACCTCAGCTCAATAGGGGCAACAGGTCTACCCTTGTTCCGTAGGGCTAGCAGATCTCTGTCACAAAGTCCTGGAAAGACAACAGGTCTACCCCGATTCCAGCGGGACACCAGGTCTACCCCGGCTTCTCTGGGAGACCAGGTCAACCTCGCTCCAGCGGAACATCAGGTCGTCCTCGCCCTGGCGGGACAACCGGTCTACCCCGACCCTGACCAGGGACAACAGGTCTACCCGGGCTTCGCTGGGACATCAGGTCTACCCCAGCTCCGTCCGGGGACAACAGGTCTACCCAGCTCTGTAGGGACATCAGGTCTACCCCAGCTCCATCCGGGGACAACAGGTCTACCAAGCTCTGTAGGGATATCAGGTCTACCCAAGCTCCGTCGGGGGACAACAGGTCTACCCAGCTCTGTAGGGACATCAGGTCTACCCGAGCTCCGGCCAGGAACAACACGTCTACCCAGCTCTGTAGGGACATCAGGTCTACCCCGGCTCTGTCCGCGGACAACAGGTCTACCCAGCTCTGTAGAGACAACTGGTCTACCTCACCTCAATAGGGACAACAGGTCTACCCTTGTTCCGTAGGGTTAGCAGACCTCTGTAACAAAGTCCTGGGGAGACAACAGGTCTACCCCGATTCCAGCGGGACAACAGGTCTACCCCGACCCCGGCCAGGGACAACAGGTCTACCCTGGCTTCGCTGGGACATCAGGCCTACCCCAGCTCCGTCCGGAGACAACAGGTCTACGATGCTCTGTAGGGACAACTGGTCTACCTCAGCTCAATAGGGGCAACAGGTCTACCCTTGTTCCGTAGGGCTAGCAGATCTCTGTCACAAAGTCCTGGAAAGACAACAGGTCTACCCCGATTCCAGCGGGACACCAGGTCTACCCCGGCTTCTCTGGGAGACCAGGTCAACCTCGCTCCAGCGGAACATCAGGTCGTCCTCGCCCTGGCGGGACAACAGGTCTACCCCGACCCTGACCAGGGACAACAGGTCTACCCGGGCTTCGCTGGGACATCAGGTCTACCCCAGCTCCGTCCGGGGACAACAGGTCTACCCAGCTCTGTAGGGACATCAGGTCTACCCCAGCTCCATCCGGGGACAACAGGTCTACCAAGCTCTGTAGGGATATCAGGTCTACCCAAGCTCCGTCGGGGGACAACACGTCTACCCAGCTCTGTAGGGACATCAGGTCTACCCCGGCTCTGTCCGCGGACAACAGGTCTACCCAGCTCTGTAGAGACAACTGGTCTACCTCACCTCAATAGGGGCAACAGGTCTACCCTTGTTCCGTAGGGCTAGCAGATCTCTGTCACAAAGTCCTGCGGAGAAAACACGTCTACCCCGATTCCAGCGAGACACCAGGTCTACCCCGGCTTCTCTGGGAGACCAGGTCTACATCGCTCCAGCGGGACATCAGGTCGTCCTCGCCCTGGCGGGACAACAGGTCTACCCCGGCCCTGGCACGGACAACAGGTCTACCCAGGCTTCGCTGGGACATCAGGTCTACCCCAGCTCCGTGCGGGGACAACAGGTCTACCCAGCTCTGTAGGGATATCAGGTCTACCCCAGCTCCGTCCGGGGACAACAGGTCTACCCAGCTCTGTAGGGACATCAGGTCTACCCGAGCTCCGGCCAGGGACAACAGGTCTACCCAGCCCTGTAGGGACATCAGGTCTACCCCAGCTCCGTCCGGGGACAACAGGTCTACCATGCTCTGTAGGGACAACTGGTCTACCTCAGCTCAATAGGGGCAACAGGTCTACCCTTGTTCCGTAGGGCTAGCAGATCTCTGTCACAAAGTCCTGGAAAGAAAAGAGGTCTACCCCGTTTTCAGCTGGACAACAGGTCTACTCCGTCTTCTCTGGGACACCAGGTATACCTCGCTCCAGCGGGACATCAGGTCGTCCGCGCCCTGGCGGGACAACAGGTCTACCCCGACCCCGGCCAGGGACAACAGGTCTACCCTGGCTTCGCTGGGACATCAGGTCTACCCCAGCTCCGTCCGGAGACAACAGGTCTACCATGCTCTGTAGGGACAACTGGTCTACCTCAGCTCAATAGGGGCAACAGGTCTACCCTTGTTCCGTAGGGCTAGCAGATCTCTGTCACAAAGTCCTGGAAAGAAAAGAGGTCTACCCCGTTTTCAGCTGGACAACAGGTCTACTCCGTCTTCTCTGGGACACCAGGTATACCTCGCTCCAGCGGGACATCAGGTCGTCCTCGCCCTGGCGGGACAACAGGTCTACCCCGGCCCTGGCACGGACAACAGGTCTACCCAGGCTTCGCTGGGACATCAGGTCTACCCCAGCTCCGTGCGGGGACAACAGGTCTACCCAGCTCTGTAGGGATATCAGGTCTACCCGAGCTCCGGCCAGGGACAACAGGTCTACCCAGCTCTGTAGGGACATCAGGTCTACCCCAGCTCCGTCCGGGGAAAACAGGTCTACCCAGCTCTGTAGGGACAACTGGTCTACCTCAGCTCAATAGGGACAACAGGTCTACCCTTGTTCCGTAGGGTTAGCAGACCTCTGTAACAAAGTCCTGGGGAGACAACAGGTCTACCCCGATTCCAGCGGGACAACAGGTCTACCCCGACCCCGGCCAGGGACAACAGGTCTACCCTGGCTTCGCTGGGACATCAGGCCTACCCCAGCTCCGTCCGGAGACAACAGGTCTACGATGCTCTGTAGGGACAACTGGTCTACCTCAGCTCAATAGGGGCAACAGGTCTACCCTTGTTCCGTAGGGCTAGCAGATCTCTGTCACAAAGTCCTGGAAAGACAACAGGTCTACCCCGATTCCAGCGGGACACCAGGTCTACCCCGGCTTCTCTGGGAGACCAGGTCAACCTCGCTCCAGCGGAACATCAGGTCGTCCTCGCCCTGGCGGGACAACAGGTCTACCCCGACCCTGACCAGGGACAACAGGTCTACCCGGGCTTCGCTGGGACATCAGGTCTACCCCAGCTCCGTCCGGGGACAACAGGTCTACCCAGCTCTGTAGGGACATCAGGTCTACCCCAGCTCCATCCGGGGACAACAGGTCTACCAAGCTCTGTAGGGATATCAGGTCTACCCCAGCTCCGTCGGGGGACAACACGTCTACCCAGCTCTGTAGGGACATCAGGTCTACCCCGGCTCTGTCCGCGGACAACAGGTCTACCCAGCTCTGTAGAGACAACTGGTCTACCTCACCTCAATAGGGGCAACAGGTCTACCCTTGTTCCGTAGGGCTAGCAGATCTCTGTCACAAAGTCCTGCGGAGAAAACACGTCTACCCCGATTCCAGCGAGACACCAGGTCTACCCCGGCTTCTCTGGGAGACCAGGTCTACATCGCTCCAGCGGGACATCAGGTCGTCCTCGCCCTGGCGGGACAACAGGTCTACCCCGGCCCTGGCACGGACAACAGGTCTACCCAGGCTTCGCTGGGACATCAGGTCTACCCCAGCTCCGTGCGGGGACAACAGGTCTACCCAGCTCTGTAGGGATATCAGGTCTACCCCAGCTCCGTCCGGGGACAACAGGTCTACCCAGCTCTGTAGGGACATCAGGTCTACCCGAGCTCCGGCCAGGGACAACAGGTCTACCCAGCCCTGTAGGGACATCAGGTCTACCCCAGCTCCGTCCGGGGACAACAGGTCTACCATGCTCTGTAGGGACAACTGGTCTACCTCAGCTCAATAGGGGCAACAGGTCTACCCTTGTTCCGTAGGGCTAGCAGATCTCTGTCACAAAGTCCTGGAAAGAAAAGAGGTCTACCCCGTTTTCAGCTGGACAACAGGTCTACTCCGTCTTCTCTGGGACACCAGGTATACCTCGCTCCAGCGGGACATCAGGTCGTCCGCGCCCTGGCGGGACAACAGGTCTACCCCGACCCCGGCCAGGGACAACAGGTCTACCCTGGCTTCGCTGGGACATCAGGTCTACCCCAGCTCCGTCCGGAGACAACAGGTCTACCATGCTCTGTAGGGACAACTGGTCTACCTCAGCTCAATAGGGGCAACAGGTCTACCCTTGTTCCGTAGGGCTAGCAGATCTCTGTCACAAAGTCCTGGAAAGAAAAGAGGTCTACCCCGTTTTCAGCTGGACAACAGGTCTACTCCGTCTTCTCTGGGACACCAGGTATACCTCGCTCCAGCGGGACATCAGGTCGTCCTCGCCCTGGCGGGACAACAGGTCTACCCCGGCCCTGGCACGGACAACAGGTCTACCCAGGCTTCGCTGGGACATCAGGTCTACCCCAGCTCCGTGCGGGGACAACAGGTCTACCCAGCCCTGTAGGGACATCAGGTCTACCCGAGCTCCGGCCAGGGACAACAGGTCTACCCAGCTCTGTAGGGACATCAGGTCTACCCCAGCTCCGTCCGGGGACAACAGGTCTACCCAGCTCTGTAGGGACAACTGGTCTACCTCAGCTCAATAGGGACAACAGGTCTACCCTTGTTCCGTAGGGTTAGCAGACCTCTGTAACAAAGTCCTGGGGAGACAACAGGTCTACCCCGATTCCAGCGGGACAACAGGTCTACCCCGACCCCGGCCAGGGACAACAGGTCTACCCTGGCTTCGCTGGGACATCAGGCCTACCCCAGCTCCGTCCGGAGACAACAGGTCTACGATGCTCTGTAGGGACAACTGGTCTACCTCAGCTCAATAGGGGCAACAGGTCTACCCTTGTTCCGTAGGGCTAGCAGATCTCTGTCACAAAGTCCTGGAAAGACAACAGGTCTACCCCGATTCCAGCGGGACACCAGGTCTACCCCGGCTTCTCTGGGAGACCAGGTCAACCTCGCTCCAGCGGAACATCAGGTCGTCCTCGCCCTGGCGGGACAACAGGTCTACCCCGACCCTGACCAGGGACAACAGGTCTACCCGGGCTTCGCTGGGACATCAGGTCTACCCCAGCTCCGTCCGGGGACAACAGGTCTACCCAGCTCTGTAGGGACATCAGGTCTACCCCAGCTCCATCCGGGGACAACAGGTCTACCAAGCTCTGTAGGGATATCAGGTCTACCCCAGCTCCGTCGGGGGACAACACGTCTACCCAGCTCTGTAGGGACATCAGGTCTACCCCGGCTCTGTCCGCGGACAACAGGTCTACCCAGCTCTGTAGAGACAACTGGTCTACCTCACCTCAATAGGGGCAACAGGTCTACCCTTGTTCCGTAGGGCTAGCAGATCTCTGTCACAAAGTCCTGCGGAGAAAACACGTCTACCCCGATTCCAGCGAGACACCAGGTCTACCCCGGCTTCTCTGGGAGACCAGGTCTACATCGCTCCAGCGGGACATCAGGTCGTCCTCGCCCTGGCGGGACAACAGGTCTACCCCGGCCCTGGCACGGACAACAGGTCTACCCAGGCTTCGCTGGGACATCAGGTCTACCCCAGCTCCGTGCGGGGACAACAGGTCTACCCAGCTCTGTAGGGATATCAGGTCTACCCCAGCTCCGTCCGGGGGAAAACAGGTCTACCCAGCTCTGTAGGGACATCAGGTCTACCCGAGCTCCGGCCAGGGACAACAGGTCTACCCAGCCCTGTAGGGACATCAGGTCTACCCCAGCTCCGTCCGGGGACAACAGGTCTACCATGCTCTGTAGGGACAACTGGTCTACCTCAGCTCAATAGGGGCAACAGGTCTACCCTTGTTCCGTAGGGCTAGCAGATCTCTGTCACAAAGTCCTGGAAAGAAAAGAGGTCTACCCCGTTTTCAGCTGGACAACAGGTCTACTCCGTCTTCTCTGGGACACCAGGTATACCTCGCTCCAGCGGGACATCAGGTCGTCCGCGCCCTGGCGGGACAACAGGTCTACCCCGACCCCGGCCAGGGACAACAGGTCTACCCTGGCTTCGCTGGGACATCAGGTCTACCCCAGCTCCGTCCGGAGACAACAGGTCTACCATGCTCTGTAGGGACAACTGGTCTACCTCAGCTCAATAGGGGCAACAGGTCTACCCTTGTTCCGTAGGGCTAGCAGATCTCTGTCACAAAGTCCTGGAAAGAAAAGAGGTCTACCCCGTTTTCAGCTGGACAACAGGTCTACTCCGTCTTCTCTGGGACACCAGGTATACCTCGCTCCAGCGGGACATCAGGTCGTCCTCGCCCTGGCGGGACAACAGGTCTACCCCGGCCCTGGCACGGACAACAGGTCTACCCAGGCTTCGCTGGGACATCAGGTCTACCCCAGCTCCGTGCGGGGACAACAGGTCTACCCAGCCCTGTAGGGACATCAGGTCTACCCGAGCTCCGGCCAGGGACAACAGGTCTACCCAGCTCTGTAGGGACATCAGGTCTACCCCAGCTCCGTCCGGGGACAACAGGTCTACCCAGCTCTGTAGGGACAACTGGTCTACCTCAGCTCAATAGGGACAACAGGTCTACCCTTGTTCCGTAGGGTTAGCAGACCTCTGTAACAAAGTCCTGGGGAGACAACAGGTCTACCCCGATTCCAGCGGGACAACAGGTCTACCCCGACCCCGGCCAGGGACAACAGGTCTACCCTGGCTTCGCTGGGACATCAGGCCTACCCCAGCTCCGTCCGGAGACAACAGGTCTACGATGCTCTGTAGGGACAACTGGTCTACCTCAGCTCAATAGGGGCAACAGGTCTACCCTTGTTCCGTAGGGCTAGCAGATCTCTGTCACAAAGTCCTGGAAAGACAACAGGTCTACCCCGATTCCAGCGGGACACCAGGTCTACCCCGGCTTCTCTGGGAGACCAGGTCAACCTCGCTCCAGCGGAACATCAGGTCGTCCTCGCCCTGGCGGGACAACAGGTCTACCCCGACCCTGACCAGGGACAACAGGTCTACCCGGGCTTCGCTGGGACATCAGGTCTACCCCAGCTCCGTCCGGGGACAACAGGTCTACCCAGCTCTGTAGGGACATCAGGTCTACCCCAGCTCCATCCGGGGACAACAGGTCTACCAAGCTCTGTAGGGATATCAGGTCTACCCCAGCTCCGTCGGGGGACAACACGTCTACCCAGCTCTGTAGGGACATCAGGTCTACCCCGGCTCTGTCCGCGGACAACAGGTCTACCCAGCTCTGTAGAGACAACTGGTCTACCTCACCTCAATAGGGGCAACAGGTCTACCCTTGTTCCGTAGGGCTAGCAGATCTCTGTCACAAAGTCCTGCGGAGAAAACACGTCTACCCCGATTCCAGCGAGACACCAGGTCTACCCCGGCTTCTCTGGGAGACCAGGTCTACATCGCTCCAGCGGGACATCAGGTCGTCCTCGCCCTGGCGGGACAACAGGTCTACCCCGGCCCTGGCACGGACAACAGGTCTACCCAGGCTTCGCTGGGACATCAGGTCTACCCCAGCTCCGTGCGGGGACAACAGGTCTACCCAGCTCTGTAGGGATATCAGGTCTACCCCAGCTCCGTCCGGGGACAACAGGTCTACCCAGCTCTGTAGGGACATCAGGTCTACCCGAGCTCCGGCCAGGGACAACAGGTCTACCCAGCCCTGTAGGGACATCAGGTCTACCCCAGCTCCGTCCGGGGACAACAGGTCTACCATGCTCTGTAGGGACAACTGGTCTACCTCAGCTCAATAGGGGCAACAGGTCTACCCTTGTTCCGTAGGGCTAGCAGATCTCTGTCACAAAGTCCTGGAAAGAAAAGAGGTCTACCCCGTTTTCAGCTGGACAACAGGTCTACTCCGTCTTCTCTGGGACACCAGGTATACCTCGCTCCAGCGGGACATCAGGTCGTCCGCGCCCTGGCGGGACAACAGGTCTACCCCGACCCCGGCCAGGGACAACAGGTCTACCCTGGCTTCGCTGGGACATCAGGTCTACCCCAGCTCCGTCCGGAGACAACAGGTCTACCATGCTCTGTAGGGACAACTGGTCTACCTCAGCTCAATAGGGGCAACAGGTCTACCCTTGTTCCGTAGGGCTAGCAGATCTCTGTCACAAAGTCCTGGAAAGAAAAGAGGTCTACCCCGTTTTCAGCTGGACAACAGGTCTACTCCGTCTTCTCTGGGACACCAGGTATACCTCGCTCCAGCGGGACATCAGGTCGTCCTCGCCCTGGCGGGACAACAGGTCTACCCCGGCCCTGGCACGGACAACAGGTCTACCCAGGCTTCGCTGGGACATCAGGTCTACCCCAGCTCCGTGCGGGGACAACAGGTCTACCCAGCCCTGTAGGGACATCAGGTCTACCCGAGCTCCGGCCAGGGACAACAGGTCTACCCAGCTCTGTAGGGACATCAGGTCTACCCCAGCTCCGTCCGGGGACAACAGGTCTACCCAGCTCTGTAGGGACAACTGGTCTACCTCAGCTCAATAGGGACAACAGGTCTACCCTTGTTCCGTAGGGTTAGCAGACCTCTGTAACAAAGTCCTGGGGAGACAACAGGTCTACCCCGATTCCAGCGGGACAACAGGTCTACCCCGACCCCGGCCAGGGACAACAGGTCTACCCTGGCTTCGCTGGGACATCAGGCCTACCCCAGCTCCGTCCGGAGACAACAGGTCTACGATGCTCTGTAGGGACAACTGGTCTACCTCAGCTCAATAGGGGCAACAGGTCTACCCTTGTTCCGTAGGGCTAGCAGATCTCTGTCACAAAGTCCTGGAAAGACAACAGGTCTACCCCGATTCCAGCGGGACACCAGGTCTACCCCGGCTTCTCTGGGAGACCAGGTCAACCTCGCTCCAGCGGAACATCAGGTCGTCCTCGCCCTGGCGGGACAACAGGTCTACCCCGACCCTGACCAGGGACAACAGGTCTACCCGGGCTTCGCTGGGACATCAGGTCTACCCCAGCTCCGTCCGGGGACAACAGGTCTACCCAGCTCTGTAGGGACATCAGGTCTACCCCAGCTCCATCCGGGGACAACAGGTCTACCAAGCTCTGTAGGGATATCAGGTCTACCCCAGCTCCGTCGGGGGACAACACGTCTACCCAGCTCTGTAGGGACATCAGGTCTACCCCGGCTCTGTCCGCGGACAACAGGTCTACCCAGCTCTGTAGAGACAACTGGTCTACCTCACCTCAATAGGGGCAACAGGTCTACCCTTGTTCCG
Organism: Agelaius phoeniceus; assembly: GCF_020745825.1. NCBI lineage: Eukaryota > Metazoa > Chordata > Aves > Passeriformes > Icteridae > Agelaius > Agelaius phoeniceus. Next base: position 71,768 of record NW_026531026.1, on the reverse strand, counting down.
TAGGGCTAGCAGATCTCTGTCACAAAGTCCTGCGGAGAAAACACGTCTACCCCGATTCCAGCGAGACACCAGGTCTACCCCGGCTTCTCTGGGAGACCAGGTCTACATCGCTCCAGCGGGACATCAGGTCGTCCTCGCCCTGGCGGGACAACAGGTCTACCCCGGCCCTGGCACGGACAACAGGTCTACCCAGGCTTCGCTGGGACATCAGGTCTACCCCAGCTCCGTGCGGGGACAACAGGTCTACCCAGCTCTGTAGGGATATCAGGTCTACCCCAGCTCCGTCCGGGGACAACAGGTCTACCCAGCTCTGTAGGGACATCAGGTCTACCCGAGCTCCGGCCAGGGACAACAGGTCTACCCAGCCCTGTAGGGACAACTGGTCTACCTCAGCTCAATAGGGACAACAGGTCTACCCTTGTTCCGTAGGGTTAGCAGACCTCTGTAACAAAGTCCTGGGGAGACAACAGGTCTACCCCGATTCCAGCGGGACACCAGGTCTACCCCGGCTTCTCTGGGAGACCAGGTCAACCTCGCTCCAGCGGAACATCAGGTCGTCCTCGCCCTGGCGGGACAACAGGTCTACCCCGACCCTGACCAGGGACAACAGGTCTACCCGGGCTTCGCTGGGACATCAGGTCTACCCCAGCTCCGTGCGGGGACAACAGGTCTACCCAGCTCTGTAGGGACATCAGGTCTACCCCAGCTCCATCCGGGGACAACAGGTCTACCAAGCTCTGTAGGGATATCAGGTCTACCCAAGCTCCGTCGGGGGACAACACGTCTACCCAGCTCTGTAGGGACATCAGGTCTACCCCGGCTCTGTCCGCGGACAACAGGTCTACCCAGCTCTGTAGAGACAACTGGTCTACCTCACCTCAATAGGGGCAACAGGTCTACCCTTGTTCCGTAGGGCTAGCAGATCTCTGTCACAAAGTCCTGCGGAGAAAACACGTCTACCCCGATTCCAGCGAGACACCAGGTCTACCCCGGCTTCTCTGGGAGACCAGGTCTACATCGCTCCAGCGGGACATCAGGTCGTCCTCGCCCTGGCGGGACAACAGGTCTACCCCGGCCCTGGCACGGACAACAGGTCTACCCAGGCTTCGCTGGGACATCAGGTCTACCCCAGCTCCGTGCGGGGACAACAGGTCTACCCAGCTCTGTAGGGATATCAGGTCTACCCCAGCTCCGTCCGGGGACAACAGGTCTACCCAGCTCTGTAGGGACATCAGGTCTACCCGAGCTCCGGCCAGGGACAACAGGTCTACCCAGCCCTGTAGGGACATCAGGTCTACCCCAGCTCCGTCCGGGGACAACAGGTCTACCCAGCTCTGTAGGGACATCAGGTCTACCCCAGCTCCGTCCGGGGAAAACAGGTCTACCCAGCTCTGTAGGGACAACTGGTCTACCTCAGCTCAATAGGGACAACAGGTCTACCCTTGTTCCGTAGGGTTAGCAGACCTCTGTAACAAAGTCCTGGGGAGACAACAGGTCTACCCCGATTCCAGCGGGACAACAGGTCTACCCCGGCTTCTCTGGGAGACCAGGTCTACCTCGCTCCAGCGGGACATCAGGTCGTCCGCGCCCTGGCGGGACAACAGGTCTACCCCGACCCCGGCCAGGGACAACAGGTCTACCCTGGCTTCGCTGGGACATCAGGTCTACCCCAGCTCCGTCCGGAGACAACAGGTCTACCATGCTCTGTAGGGACAACTGGTCTACCTCAGCTCAATAGGGGCAACAGGTCTACCCTTGTTCCGTAGGGCTAGCAGATCTCTGTCACAAAGTCCTGGAAAGAAAACAGGTCTACCCCGTTTTCAGCTGGACAACAGGTCTACTCCGTCTTCTCTGGGACACCAGGTATACCTCGCTCCAGCGGGACATCAGGTCGTCCTCGCCCTGGCGGGACAACAGGTCTACCCCGGCCCTGGCCAGGGACAACAGGTCTACCCAGGCTTCGCTGGGACATCAGGTCTACCCCAGCTCCGTGCGGGGACAACAGGTCTACCCAGCTCTGTAGGGATATCAGGTCTACCCGAGCTCCGGCCAGGGACAACAGGTCTACCCAGCTCTGTAGGGACATCAGGTCTACCCCAGCTCCGTCCGGGGAAAACAGGTCTACCCAGCTCTGTAGGGACAACTGGTCTACCTCAGCTCAATAGGGACAACAGGTCTACCCTTGTTCCGTAGGGTTAGCAGACCTCTGTAACAAAGTCCTGGGGAGACAACAGGTCTACCCCGATTCCAGCGGGACAACAGGTCTACCCCGGCTTCTCTGGGAGACCAGGTCTACCTCGCTCCAGCGGGACATCAGGTCGTCCGCGCCCTGGCGGGACAACAGGTCTACCCCGACCCCGGCCAGGGACAACAGGTCTACCCTGGCTTCGCTGGGACATCAGGTCTACCCCAGCTCCGTCCGGAGACAACAGGTCTACCATGCTCTGTAGGGACAACTGGTCTACCTCAGCTCAATAGGGGCAACAGGTCTACCCTTGTTCCGTAGGGCTAGCAGATCTCTGTCACAAAGTCCTGCGGAGAAAACACGTCTACCCCGATTCCAGCGGGACACCAGGTCTACCCCGGCTTCTCTGGGAGACCAGGTCTACATCGCTCCAGCGGGACATCAGGCCGTCCTCGCCCTGGCGGGACAACAGGTCTACCCCGACCCTGGCCAGGGACAACAGGTCTACCCGGGCTTCGCTGGGACATCAGGTCTACCCCAGCTCCGTGCGGGGACAACAGGTCTACCCAGCTCTGTAGGGACATCAGGTCTACCCAAGCTCCGTCGGCGGACAACAGGTCTACCCAGCTCTGTAGGGACATCAGGTCTACCCGAGCTCCGGCCAGGAACAACACGTCTACCCAGCTCTGTAGGGACATCAGGTCTACCCGAGCTCCGGCCAGGGACAACAGGTCTACCCAGCTCTGTAGAGACAACTGGTCTACCTCACCTCAATAGGGGCAACAGGTCTACCCTTGTTCCGTAGGGCTAGCAGATCTCTGTGACAAAGTCCTGGGGAGAAAACACGTCTACCCCGATTCCAGCGAGACACCAGGTCTACCCCGGATTCTCTGTGACACCAGGTCTACCTCGCTCCCGCGGGACATCAGGTCGTCCTCGCCCTGGCGGGACAACAGGTCTACCCCGGCCCTGGCACGGACAACAGGTCTACCCAGGCTTCGCTGGGACATCAGGTCTACCCCAGCTCCGTCCAGGGACAACAGGTCTACCCAGCTCTGTAGGGACATCAGGTCTACCCCAGCTCCGTCCGGGAACAACAGGTCTACCCAGCTCTGTAGGGACATCAGGTCTACCCCAGCTCCGTCCAGGTACAACAGGTCTACCCAGCTCTGTAGGGACATCAGGTCTACCCCAGCTCCGTCCGGGGAAAACAGGTCTACCCAGCTCTGTAGGGACAACTGGTCTACCTCAGCTCAATAGGGACAACAGGTCTACCCTTGTTCCGTAGGGTTAGCAGACCTCTGTAACAAAGTCCTGGGGAGACAACAGGTCTACCCCGATTCCAGCGGGACAACAGGTCTACCCCGACCCCGGCCAGGGACAACAGGTCTACCCTGGCTTCGCTGGGACATCAGGCCTACCCCAGCTCCGTCCGGAGACAACAGGTCTACCATGCTCTGTAGGGACAACTGGTCTACCTCAGCTCAATAGGGGCAACAGGTCTACCCTTGTTCCGTAGGGCTAGCAGATCTCTGTCACAAAGTCCTGGAAAGACAACAGGTCTACCCCGATTCCAGCGGGACACCAGGTCTACCCCGGCTTCTCTGGGAGACCAGGTCAACCTCGCTCCAGCGGAACATCAGGTCGTCCTCGCCCTGGCGGGACAACCGGTCTACCCCGACCCTGACCAGGGACAACAGGTCTACCCGGGCTTCGCTGGGACATCAGGTCTACCCCAGCTCCGTCCGGGGACAACAGGTCTACCCAGCTCTGTAGGGACATCAGGTCTACCCCAGCTCCATCCGGGGACAACAGGTCTACCAAGCTCTGTAGGGATATCAGGTCTACCCAAGCTCCGTCGGGGGACAACAGGTCTACCCAGCTCTGTAGGGACATCAGGTCTACCCGAGCTCCGGCCAGGAACAACACGTCTACCCAGCTCTGTAGGGACATCAGGTCTACCCCGGCTCTGTCCGCGGACAACAGGTCTACCCAGCTCTGTAGAGACAACTGGTCTACCTCACCTCAATAGGGGCAACAGGTCTACCCTTGTTCCGTAGGGCTAGCAGATCTCTGTCACAAAGTCCTGCGGAGAAAACACGTCTACCCCGATTCCAGCGAGACACCAGGTCTACCCCGGCTTCTCTGGGAGACCAGGTCTACATCGCTCCAGCGGGACATCAGGTCGTCCTCGCCCTGGCGGGACAACAGGTCTACCCCGGCCCTGGCACGGACAACAGGTCTACCCAGGCTTCGCTGGGACATCAGGTCTACCCCAGCTCCGTGCGGGGACAACAGGTCTACCCAGCCCTGTAGGGACATCAGGTCTACCCGAGCTCCGGCCAGGGACAACAGGTCTACCCAGCTCTGTAGGGACATCAGGTCTACCCCAGCTCCGTCCGGGGACAACAGGTCTACCCAGCTCTGTAGGGACAACTGGTCTACCTCAGCTCAATAGGGACAACAGGTCTACCCTTGTTCCGTAGGGTTAGCAGACCTCTGTAACAAAGTCCTGGGGAGACAACAGGTCTACCCCGATTCCAGCGGGACAACAGGTCTACCCCGACCCCGGCCAGGGACAACAGGTCTACCCTGGCTTCGCTGGGACATCAGGCCTACCCCAGCTCCGTCCGGAGACAACAGGTCTACGATGCTCTGTAGGGACAACTGGTCTACCTCAGCTCAATAGGGGCAACAGGTCTACCCTTGTTCCGTAGGGCTAGCAGATCTCTGTCACAAAGTCCTGGAAAGACAACAGGTCTACCCCGATTCCAGCGGGACACCAGGTCTACCCCGGCTTCTCTGGGAGACCAGGTCAACCTCGCTCCAGCGGAACATCAGGTCGTCCTCGCCCTGGCGGGACAACAGGTCTACCCCGACCCTGACCAGGGACAACAGGTCTACCCGGGCTTCGCTGGGACATCAGGTCTACCCCAGCTCCGTCCGGGGACAACAGGTCTACCCAGCTCTGTAGGGACATCAGGTCTACCCCAGCTCCATCCGGGGACAACAGGTCTACCAAGCTCTGTAGGGATATCAGGTCTACCCCAGCTCCGTCGGGGGACAACACGTCTACCCAGCTCTGTAGGGACATCAGGTCTACCCCGGCTCTGTCCGCGGACAACAGGTCTACCCAGCTCTGTAGAGACAACTGGTCTACCTCACCTCAATAGGGGCAACAGGTCTACCCTTGTTCCGTAGGGCTAGCAGATCTCTGTCACAAAGTCCTGCGGAGAAAACACGTCTACCCCGATTCCAGCGAGACACCAGGTCTACCCCGGCTTCTCTGGGAGACCAGGTCTACATCGCTCCAGCGGGACATCAGGTCGTCCTCGCCCTGGCGGGACAACAGGTCTACCCCGGCCCTGGCACGGACAACAGGTCTACCCAGGCTTCGCTGGGACATCAGGTCTACCCCAGCTCCGTGCGGGGACAACAGGTCTACCCAGCTCTGTAGGGATATCAGGTCTACCCCAGCTCCGTCCGGGGACAACAGGTCTACCCAGCTCTGTAGGGACATCAGGTCTACCCGAGCTCCGGCCAGGGACAACAGGTCTACCCAGCCCTGTAGGGACATCAGGTCTACCCCAGCTCCGTCCGGGGACAACAGGTCTACCATGCTCTGTAGGGACAACTGGTCTACCTCAGCTCAATAGGGGCAACAGGTCTACCCTTGTTCCGTAGGGCTAGCAGATCTCTGTCACAAAGTCCTGGAAAGAAAAGAGGTCTACCCCGTTTTCAGCTGGACAACAGGTCTACTCCGTCTTCTCTGGGACACCAGGTATACCTCGCTCCAGCGGGACATCAGGTCGTCCGCGCCCTGGCGGGACAACAGGTCTACCCCGACCCCGGCCAGGGACAACAGGTCTACCCTGGCTTCGCTGGGACATCAGGTCTACCCCAGCTCCGTCCGGAGACAACAGGTCTACCATGCTCTGTAGGGACAACTGGTCTACCTCAGCTCAATAGGGGCAACAGGTCTACCCTTGTTCCGTAGGGCTAGCAGATCTCTGTCACAAAGTCCTGGAAAGAAAAGAGGTCTACCCCGTTTTCAGCTGGACAACAGGTCTACTCCGTCTTCTCTGGGACACCAGGTATACCTCGCTCCAGCGGGACATCAGGTCGTCCTCGCCCTGGCGGGACAACAGGTCTACCCCGGCCCTGGCACGGACAACAGGTCTACCCAGGCTTCGCTGGGACATCAGGTCTACCCCAGCTCCGTGCGGGGACAACAGGTCTACCCAGCCCTGTAGGGACATCAGGTCTACCCGAGCTCCGGCCAGGGACAACAGGTCTACCCAGCTCTGTAGGGACATCAGGTCTACCCCAGCTCCGTCCGGGGACAACAGGTCTACCCAGCTCTGTAGGGACAACTGGTCTACCTCAGCTCAATAGGGACAACAGGTCTACCCTTGTTCCGTAGGGTTAGCAGACCTCTGTAACAAAGTCCTGGGGAGACAACAGGTCTACCCCGATTCCAGCGGGACAACAGGTCTACCCCGACCCCGGCCAGGGACAACAGGTCTACCCTGGCTTCGCTGGGACATCAGGCCTACCCCAGCTCCGTCCGGAGACAACAGGTCTACGATGCTCTGTAGGGACAACTGGTCTACCTCAGCTCAATAGGGGCAACAGGTCTACCCTTGTTCCGTAGGGCTAGCAGATCTCTGTCACAAAGTCCTGGAAAGACAACAGGTCTACCCCGATTCCAGCGGGACACCAGGTCTACCCCGGCTTCTCTGGGAGACCAGGTCAACCTCGCTCCAGCGGAACATCAGGTCGTCCTCGCCCTGGCGGGACAACAGGTCTACCCCGACCCTGACCAGGGACAACAGGTCTACCCGGGCTTCGCTGGGACATCAGGTCTACCCCAGCTCCGTCCGGGGACAACAGGTCTACCCAGCTCTGTAGGGACATCAGGTCTACCCCAGCTCCATCCGGGGACAACAGGTCTACCAAGCTCTGTAGGGATATCAGGTCTACCCCAGCTCCGTCGGGGGACAACACGTCTACCCAGCTCTGTAGGGACATCAGGTCTACCCCGGCTCTGTCCGCGGACAACAGGTCTACCCAGCTCTGTAGAGACAACTGGTCTACCTCACCTCAATAGGGGCAACAGGTCTACCCTTGTTCCGTAGGGCTAGCAGATCTCTGTCACAAAGTCCTGCGGAGAAAACACGTCTACCCCGATTCCAGCGAGACACCAGGTCTACCCCGGCTTCTCTGGGAGACCAGGTCTACATCGCTCCAGCGGGACATCAGGTCGTCCTCGCCCTGGCGGGACAACAGGTCTACCCCGGCCCTGGCACGGACAACAGGTCTACCCAGGCTTCGCTGGGACATCAGGTCTACCCCAGCTCCGTCCGGGGACAACAGGTCTACCCAGCTCTGTAGGGATATCAGGTCTACCCCAGCTCCGTCCGGGGACAACAGGTCTACCCAGCTCTGTAGGGACATCAGGTCTACCCGAGCTCCGGCCAGGGACAACAGGTCTACCCAGCCCTGTAGGGACATCAGGTCTACCCCAGCTCCGTCCGGGGACAACAGGTCTACCCAGCTCTGTAGGGACATCAGGTCTACCCCAGCTCCGTCCGGGGAAAACAGGTCTACCCAGCTCTGTAGGGACAACTGGTCTACCTCAGCTCAATAGGGACAACAGGTCTACCCTTGTTCCGTAGGGTTAGCAGACCTCTGTAACAAAGTCCTGGGGAGACAACAGGTCTACCCCGATTCCAGCGGGACAACAGGTCTACCCCGGCTTCTCTGGGAGACCAGGTCTACCTCGCTCCAGCGGGACATCAGGTCGTCCGCGCCCTGGCGGGACAACAGGTCTACCCCGACCCCGGCCAGGGACAACAGGTCTACCCTGGCTTCGCTGGGACATCAGGTCTACCCCAGCTCCGTCCGGAGACAACAGGTCTACCATGCTCTGTAGGGACAACTGGTCTACCTCAGCTCAATAGGGGCAACAGGTCTACCCTTGTTCCGTAGGGCTAGCAGATCTCTGTCACAAAGTCCTGGAAAGAAAACAGGTCTACCCCGTTTTCAGCTGGACAACAGGTCTACTCCGTCTTCTCTGGGACACCAGGTATACCTCGCTCCAGCGGGACATCAGGTCGTCCTCGCCCTGGCGGGACAACAGGTCTACCCCGGCCCTGGCCAGGGACAACAGGTCTACCCAGGCTTCGCTGGGACATCAGGTCTACCCCAGCTCCGTGCGGGGACAACAGGTCTACCCAGCTCTGTAGGGATATCAGGTCTACCCGAGCTCCGGCCAGGGACAACAGGTCTACCCAGCTCTGTAGGGACATCAGGTCTACCCCAGCTCCGTCCGGGAACAACAGGTCTACCCAGCTCTGTAGGGACATCAGGTCTACCCCAGCTCCGTCCAGGTACAACAGGTCTACCCAGCTCTGTAGGGACATCAGGTCTACCCCAGCTCCGTCCGGGGAAAACAGGTCTACCCAGCTCTGTAGGGACAACTGGTCTACCTCAGCTCAATAGGGACAACAGGTCTACCCTTGTTCCGTAGGGTTAGCAGACCTCTGTAACAAAGTCCTGGGGAGACAACAGGTCTACCCCGATTCCAGCGGGACAACAGGTCTACCCCGACCCCGGCCAGGGACAACAGGTCTACCCTGGCTTCGCTGGGACATCAGGCCTACCCCAGCTCCGTCCGGAGACAACAGGTCTACGATGCTCTGTAGGGACAACTGGTCTACCTCAGCTCAATAGGGGCAACAGGTCTACCCTTGTTCCGTAGGGCTAGCAGATCTCTGTCACAAAGTCCTGGAAAGACAACAGGTCTACCCCGATTCCAGCGGGACACCAGGTCTACCCCGGCTTCTCTGGGAGACCAGGTCAACCTCGCTCCAGCGGAACATCAGGTCGTCCTCGCCCTGGCGGGACAACCGGTCTACCCCGACCCTGACCAGGGACAACAGGTCTACCCGGGCTTCGCTGGGACATCAGGTCTACCCCAGCTCCGTCCGGGGACAACAGGTCTACCCAGCTCTGTAGGGACATCAGGTCTACCCCAGCTCCATCCGGGGACAACAGGTCTACCAAGCTCTGTAGGGATATCAGGTCTACCCAAGCTCCGTCGGGGGACAACAGGTCTACCCAGCTCTGTAGGGACATCAGGTCTACCCGAGCTCCGGCCAGGAACAACACGTCTACCCAGCTCTGTAGGGACATCAGGTCTACCCCGGCTCTGTCCGCGGACAACAGGTCTACCCAGCTCTGTAGAGACAACTGGTCTACCTCACCTCAATAGGGGCAACAGGTCTACCCTTGTTCCGTAGGGCTAGCAGATCTCTGTCACAAAGTCCTGCGGAGAAAACACGTCTACCCCGATTCCAGCGAGACACCAGGTCTACCCCGGCTTCTCTGGGAGACCAGGTCTACATCGCTCCAGCGGGACATCAGGTCGTCCTCGCCCTGGCGGGACAACAGGTCTACCCCGGCCCTGGCACGGACAACAGGTCTACCCAGGCTTCGCTGGGACATCAGGTCTACCCCAGCTCCGTGCGGGGACAACAGGTCTACCCAGCCCTGTAGGGACATCAGGTCTACCCGAGCTCCGGCCAGGGACAACAGGTCTACCCAGCTCTGTAGGGACATCAGGTCTACCCCAGCTCCGTCCGGGGACAACAGGTCTACCCAGCTCTGTAGGGACAACTGGTCTACCTCAGCTCAATAGGGACAACAGGTCTACCCTTGTTCCGTAGGGTTAGCAGACCTCTGTAACAAAGTCCTGGGGAGACAACAGGTCTACCCCGATTCCAGCGGGACAACAGGTCTACCCCGACCCCGGCCAGGGACAACAGGTCTACCCTGGCTTCGCTGGGACATCAGGCCTACCCCAGCTCCGTCCGGAGACAACAGGTCTACGATGCTCTGTAGGGACAACTGGTCTACCTCAGCTCAATAGGGGCAACAGGTCTACCCTTGTTCCGTAGGGCTAGCAGATCTCTGTCACAAAGTCCTGGAAAGACAACAGGTCTACCCCGATTCCAGCGGGACACCAGGTCTACCCCGGCTTCTCTGGGAGACCAGGTCAACCTCGCTCCAGCGGAACATCAGGTCGTCCTCGCCCTGGCGGGACAACAGGTCTACCCCGACCCTGACCAGGGACAACAGGTCTACCCGGGCTTCGCTGGGACATCAGGTCTACCCCAGCTCCGTCCGGGGACAACAGGTCTACCCAGCTCTGTAGGGACATCAGGTCTACCCCAGCTCCATCCGGGGACAACAGGTCTACCAAGCTCTGTAGGGATATCAGGTCTACCCCAGCTCCGTCGGGGGACAACACGTCTACCCAGCTCTGTAGGGACATCAGGTCTACCCCGGCTCTGTCCGCGGACAACAGGTCTACCCAGCTCTGTAGAGACAACTGGTCTACCTCACCTCAATAGGGGCAACAGGTCTACCCTTGTTCCGTAGGGCTAGCAGATCTCTGTCACAAAGTCCTGCGGAGAAAACACGTCTACCCCGATTCCAGCGAGACACCAGGTCTACCCCGGCTTCTCTGGGAGACCAGGTCTACATCGCTCCAGCGGGACATCAGGTCGTCCTCGCCCTGGCGGGACAACAGGTCTACCCCGGCCCTGGCACGGACAACAGGTCTACCCAGGCTTCGCTGGGACATCAGGTCTACCCCAGCTCCGTGCGGGGACAACAGGTCTACCCAGCTCTGTAGGGATATCAGGTCTACCCCAGCTCCGTCCGGGGACAACAGGTCTACCCAGCTCTGTAGGGACATCAGGTCTACCCGAGCTCCGGCCAGGGACAACAGGTCTACCCAGCCCTGTAGGGACATCAGGTCTACCCCAGCTCCGTCCGGGGACAACAGGTCTACCATGCTCTGTAGGGACAACTGGTCTACCTCAGCTCAATAGGGGCAACAGGTCTACCCTTGTTCCGTAGGGCTAGCAGATCTCTGTCACAAAGTCCTGGAAAGAAAAGAGGTCTACCCCGTTTTCAGCTGGACAACAGGTCTACTCCGTCTTCTCTGGGACACCAGGTATACCTCGCTCCAGCGGGACATCAGGTCGTCCGCGCCCTGGCGGGACAACAGGTCTACCCCGACCCCGGCCAGGGACAACAGGTCTACCCTGGCTTCGCTGGGACATCAGGTCTACCCCAGCTCCGTCCGGAGACAACAGGTCTACCATGCTCTGTAGGGACAACTGGTCTACCTCAGCTCAATAGGGGCAACAGGTCTACCCTTGTTCCGTAGGGCTAGCAGATCTCTGTCACAAAGTCCTGGAAAGAAAAGAGGTCTACCCCGTTTTCAGCTGGACAACAGGTCTACTCCGTCTTCTCTGGGACACCAGGTATACCTCGCTCCAGCGGGACATCAGGTCGTCCTCGCCCTGGCGGGACAACAGGTCTACCCCGGCCCTGGCACGGACAACAGGTCTACCCAGGCTTCGCTGGGACATCAGGTCTACCCCAGCTCCGTGCGGGGACAACAGGTCTACCCAGCCCTGTAGGGACATCAGGTCTACCCGAGCTCCGGCCAGGGACAACAGGTCTACCCAGCTCTGTAGGGACATCAGGTCTACCCCAGCTCCGTCCGGGGACAACAGGTCTACCCAGCTCTGTAGGGACAACTGGTCTACCTCAGCTCAATAGGGACAACAGGTCTACCCTTGTTCCGTAGGGTTAGCAGACCTCTGTAACAAAGTCCTGGGGAGACAACAGGTCTACCCCGATTCCAGCGGGACAACAGGTCTACCCCGACCCCGGCCAGGGACAACAGGTCTACCCTGGCTTCGCTGGGACATCAGGCCTACCCCAGCTCCGTCCGGAGACAACAGGTCTACGATGCTCTGTAGGGACAACTGGTCTACCTCAGCTCAATAGGGGCAACAGGTCTACCCTTGTTCCGTAGGGCTAGCAGATCTCTGTCACAAAGTCCTGGAAAGACAACAGGTCTACCCCGATTCCAGCGGGACACCAGGTCTACCCCGGCTTCTCTGGGAGACCAGGTCAACCTCGCTCCAGCGGAACATCAGGTCGTCCTCGCCCTGGCGGGACAACAGGTCTACCCCGACCCTGACCAGGGACAACAGGTCTACCCGGGCTTCGCTGGGACATCAGGTCTACCCCAGCTCCGTCCGGGGACAACAGGTCTACCCAGCTCTGTAGGGACATCAGGTCTACCCCAGCTCCATCCGGGGACAACAGGTCTACCAAGCTCTGTAGGGATATCAGGTCTACCCCAGCTCCGTCGGGGGACAACACGTCTACCCAGCTCTGTAGGGACATCAGGTCTACCCCGGCTCTGTCCGCGGACAACAGGTCTACCCAGCTCTGTAGAGACAACTGGTCTACCTCACCTCAATAGGGGCAACAGGTCTACCCTTGTTCCGTAGGGCTAGCAGATCTCTGTCACAAAGTCCTGCGGAGAAAACACGTCTACCCCGATTCCAGCGAGACACCAGGTCTACCCCGGCTTCTCTGGGAGACCAGGTCTACATCGCTCCAGCGGGACATCAGGTCGTCCTCGCCCTGGCGGGACAACAGGTCTACCCCGGCCCTGGCACGGACAACAGGTCTACCCAGGCTTCGCTGGGACATCAGGTCTACCCCAGCTCCGTCCGGGGACAACAGGTCTACCCAGCTCTGTAGGGATATCAGGTCTACCCCAGCTCCGTCCGGGGACAACAGGTCTACCCAGCTCTGTAGGGACATCAGGTCTACCCGAGCTCCGGCCAGGGACAACAGGTCTACCCAGCCCTGTAGGGACATCAGGTCTACCCCAGCTCCGTCCGGGGACAACAGGTCTACCCAGCTCTGTAGGGACATCAGGTCTACCCCAGCTCCGTCCGGGGAAAACAGGTCTACCCAGCTCTGTAGGGACAACTGGTCTACCTCAGCTCAATAGGGACAACAGGTCTACCCTTGTTCCGTAGGGTTAGCAGACCTCTGTAACAAAGTCCTGGGGAGACAACAGGTCTACCCCGATTCCAGCGGGACAACAGGTCTACCCCGGCTTCTCTGGGAGACCAGGTCTACCTCGCTCCAGCGGGACATCAGGTCGTCCGCGCCCTGGCGGGACAACAGGTCTACCCCGACCCCGGCCAGGGACAACAGGTCTACCCTGGCTTCGCTGGGACATCAGGTCTACCCCAGCTCCGTCCGGAGACAACAGGTCTACCATGCTCTGTAGGGACAACTGGTCTACCTCAGCTCAATAGGGGCAACAGGTCTACCCTTGTTCCGTAGGGCTAGCAGATCTCTGTCACAAAGTCCTGGAAAGAAAACAGGTCTACCCCGTTTTCAGCTGGACAACAGGTCTACTCCGTCTTCTCTGGGACACCAGGTATACCTCGCTCCAGCGGGACATCAGGTCGTCCTCGCCCTGGCGGGACAACAGGTCTACCCCGGCCCTGGCCAGGGACAACAGGTCTACCCAGGCTTCGCTGGGACATCAGGTCTACCCCAGCTCCGTGCGGGGACAACAGGTCTACCCAGCTCTGTAGGGATATCAGGTCTACCCGAGCTCCGGCCAGGGACAACAGGTCTACCCAGCTCTGTAGGGACATCAGGTCTACCCCAGCTCCGTCCGGGAACAACAGGTCTACCCAGCTCTGTAGGGACATCAGGTCTACCCCAGCTCCGTCCAGGTACAACAGGTCTACCCAGCTCTGTAGGGACATCAGGTCTACCCCAGCTCCGTCCGGGGAAAACAGGTCTACCCAGCTCTGTAGGGACAACTGGTCTACCTCAGCTCAATAGGGACAACAGGTCTACCCTTGTTCCGTAGGGTTAGCAGACCTCTGTAACAAAGTCCTGGGGAGACAACAGGTCTACCCCGATTCCAGCGGGACAACAGGTCTACCCCGACCCCGGCCAGGGACAACAGGTCTACCCTGGCTTCGCTGGGACATCAGGCCTACCCCAGCTCCGTCCGGAGACAACAGGTCTACGATGCTCTGTAGGGACAACTGGTCTACCTCAGCTCAATAGGGGCAACAGGTCTACCCTTGTTCCGTAGGGCTAGCAGATCTCTGTCACAAAGTCCTGGAAAGACAACAGGTCTACCCCGATTCCAGCGGGACACCAGGTCTACCCCGGCTTCTCTGGGAGACCAGGTCAACCTCGCTCCAGCGGAACATCAGGTCGTCCTCGCCCTGGCGGGACAACCGGTCTACCCCGACCCTGACCAGGGACAACAGGTCTACCCGGGCTTCGCTGGGACATCAGGTCTACCCCAGCTCCGTCCGGGGACAACAGGTCTACCCAGCTCTGTAGGGACATCAGGTCTACCCCAGCTCCATCCGGGGACAACAGGTCTACCAAGCTCTGTAGGGATATCAGGTCTACCCAAGCTCCGTCGGGGGACAACAGGTCTACCCAGCTCTGTAGGGACATCAGGTCTACCCGAGCTCCGGCCAGGAACAACACGTCTACCCAGCTCTGTAGGGACATCAGGTCTACCCCGGCTCTGTCCGCGGACAACAGGTCTACCCAGCTCTGTAGAGACAACTGGTCTACCTCACCTCAATAGGGGCAACAGGTCTACCCTTGTTCCGTAGGGCTAGCAGATCTCTGTCACAAAGTCCTGCGGAGAAAACACGTCTACCCCGATTCCAGCGAGACACCAGGTCTACCCCGGCTTCTCTGGGAGACCAGGTCTACATCGCTCCAGCGGGACATCAGGTCGTCCTCGCCCTGGCGGGACAACAGGTCTACCCCGGCCCTGGCACGGACAACAGGTCTACCCAGGCTTCGCTGGGACATCAGGTCTACCCCAGCTCCGTGCGGGGACAACAGGTCTACCCAGCCCTGTAGGGACATCAGGTCTACCCGAGCTCCGGCCAGGGACAACAGGTCTACCCAGCTCTGTAGGGACATCAGGTCTACCCCAGCTCCGTCCGGGGACAACAGGTCTACCCAGCTCTGTAGGGACAACTGGTCTACCTCAGCTCAATAGGGACAACAGGTCTACCCTTGTTCCGTAGGGTTAGCAGACCTCTGTAACAAAGTCCTGGGGAGACAACAGGTCTACCCCGATTCCAGCGGGACAACAGGTCTACCCCGACCCCGGCCAGGGACAACAGGTCTACCCTGGCTTCGCTGGGACATCAGGCCTACCCCAGCTCCGTCCGGAGACAACAGGTCTACGATGCTCTGTAGGGACAACTGGTCTACCTCAGCTCAATAGGGGCAACAGGTCTACCCTTGTTCCGTAGGGCTAGCAGATCTCTGTCACAAAGTCCTGGAAAGACAACAGGTCTACCCCGATTCCAGCGGGACACCAGGTCTACCCCGGCTTCTCTGGGAGACCAGGTCAACCTCGCTCCAGCGGAACATCAGGTCGTCCTCGCCCTGGCGGGACAACAGGTCTACCCCGACCCTGACCAGGGACAACAGGTCTACCCGGGCTTCGCTGGGACATCAGGTCTACCCCAGCTCCGTCCGGGGACAACAGGTCTACCCAGCTCTGTAGGGACATCAGGTCTACCCCAGCTCCATCCGGGGACAACAGGTCTACCAAGCTCTGTAGGGATATCAGGTCTACCCAAGCTCCGTCGGGGGACAACACGTCTACCCAGCTCTGTAGGGACATCAGGTCTACCCCGGCTCTGTCCGCGGACAACAGGTCTACCCAGCTCTGTAGAGACAACTGGTCTACCTCACCTCAATAGGGGCAACAGGTCTACCCTTGTTCCGTAGGGCTAGCAGATCTCTGTCACAAAGTCCTGCGGAGAAAACACGTCTACCCCGATTCCAGCGAGACACCAGGTCTACCCCGGCTTCTCTGGGAGACCAGGTCTACATCGCTCCAGCGGGACATCAGGTCGTCCTCGCCCTGGCGGGACAACAGGTCTACCCCGGCCCTGGCACGGACAACAGGTCTACCCAGGCTTCGCTGGGACATCAGGTCTACCCCAGCTCCGTGCGGGGACAACAGGTCTACCCAGCTCTGTAGGGATATCAGGTCTACCCCAGCTCCGTCCGGGGACAACAGGTCTACCCAGCTCTGTAGGGACATCAGGTCTACCCGAGCTCCGGCCAGGGACAACAGGTCTACCCAGCCCTGTAGGGACATCAGGTCTACCCCAGCTCCGTCCGGGGACAACAGGTCTACCCAGCTCTGTAGGGACAACTGGTCTACCTCAGCTCAATAGGGGCAACAGGTCTACCCTTGTTCCGTAGGGCTAGCAGATCTCTGTCACAAAGTCCTGGAAAGAAAAGAGGTCTACCCCGTTTTCAGCTGGACAACAGGTCTACTCCGTCTTCTCTGGGACACCAGGTATACCTCGCTCCAGCGGGACATCAGGTCGTCCGCGCCCTGGCGGGACAACAGGTCTACCCCGACCCCGGCCAGGGACAACAGGTCTACCCTGGCTTCGCTGGGACATCAGGTCTACCCCAGCTCCGTCCGGAGACAACAGGTCTACCATGCTCTGTAGGGACAACTGGTCTACCTCAGCTCAATAGGGGCAACAGGTCTACCCTTGTTCCGTAGGGCTAGCAGATCTCTGTCACAAAGTCCTGGAAAGAAAAGAGGTCTACCCCGTTTTCAGCTGGACAACAGGTCTACTCCGTCTTCTCTGGGACACCAGGTATACCTCGCTCCAGCGGGACATCAGGTCGTCCTCGCCCTGGCGGGACAACAGGTCTACCCCGGCCCTGGCACGGACAACAGGTCTACCCAGGCTTCGCTGGGACATCAGGTCTACCCCAGCTCCGTGCGGGGACAACAGGTCTACCCAGCCCTGTAGGGACATCAGGTCTACCCGAGCTCCGGCCAGGGACAACAGGTCTACCCAGCTCTGTAGGGACATCAGGTCTACCCCAGCTCCGTCCGGGGACAACAGGTCTACCCAGCTCTGTAGGGACAACTGGTCTACCTCAGCTCAATAGGGACAACAGGTCTACCCTTGTTCCGTAGGGTTAGCAGACCTCTGTAACAAAGTCCTGGGGAGACAACAGGTCTACCCCGATTCCAGCGGGACAACAGGTCTACCCCGACCCCGGCCAGGGACAACAGGTCTACCCTGGCTTCGCTGGGACATCAGGCCTACCCCAGCTCCGTCCGGAGACAACAGGTCTACGATGCTCTGTAGGGACAACTGGTCTACCTCAGCTCAATAGGGGCAACAGGTCTACCCTTGTTCCGTAGGGCTAGCAGATCTCTGTCACAAAGTCCTGGAAAGACAACAGGTCTACCCCGATTCCAGCGGGACACCAGGTCTACCCCGGCTTCTCTGGGAGACCAGGTCAACCTCGCTCCAGCGGAACATCAGGTCGTCCTCGCCCTGGCGGGACAACAGGTCTACCCCGACCCTGACCAGGGACAACAGGTCTACCCGGGCTTCGCTGGGACATCAGGTCTACCCCAGCTCCGTCCGGGGACAACAGGTCTACCCAGCTCTGTAGGGACATCAGGTCTACCCCAGCTCCATCCGGGGACAACAGGTCTACCAAGCTCTGTAGGGATATCAGGTCTACCCCAGCTCCGTCGGGGGACAACACGTCTACCCAGCTCTGTAGGGACATCAGGTCTACCCCGGCTCTGTCCGCGGACAACAGGTCTACCCAGCTCTGTAGAGACAACTGGTCTACCTCACCTCAATAGGGGCAACAGGTCTACCCTTGTTCCGTAGGGCTAGCAGATCTCTGTCACAAAGTCCTGCGGAGAAAACACGTCTACCCCGATTCCAGCGAGACACCAGGTCTACCCCGGCTTCTCTGGGAGACCAGGTCTACATCGCTCCAGCGGGACATCAGGTCGTCCTCGCCCTGGCGGGACAACAGGTCTACCCCGGCCCTGGCACGGACAACAGGTCTACCCAGGCTTCGCTGGGACATCAGGTCTACCCCAGCTCCGTGCGGGGACAACAGGTCTACCCAGCCCTGTAGGGACATCAGGTCTACCCGAGCTCCGGCCAGGGACAACAGGTCTACCCAGCTCTGTAGGGACATCAGGTCTACCCCAGCTCCGTCCGGGGAAAACAGGTCTACCCAGCTCTGTAGGGACAACTGGTCTACCTCAGCTCAATAGGGACAACAGGTCTACCCTTGTTCCGTAGGGTTAGCAGACCTCTGTAACAAAGTCCTGGGGAGACAACAGGTCTACCCCGATTCCAGCGGGACAACAGGTCTACCCCGACCCCGGCCAGGGACAACAGGTCTACCCTGGCTTCGCTGGGACATCAGGCCTACCCCAGCTCCGTCCGGAGACAACAGGTCTACGATGCTCTGTAGGGACAACTGGTCTACCTCAGCTCAATAGGGGCAACAGGTCTACCCTTGTTCCGTAGGGCTAGCAGATCTCTGTCACAAAGTCCTGGAAAGACAACAGGTCTACCCCGATTCCAGCGGGACACCAGGTCTACCCCGGCTTCTCTGGGAGACCAGGTCAACCTCGCTCCAGCGGAACATCAGGTCGTCCTCGCCCTGGCGGGACAACAGGTCTACCCCGACCCTGACCAGGGACAACAGGTCTACCCGGGCTTCGCTGGGACATCAGGTCTACCACAGCTCCGTCCGGGGACAACAGGTCTACCCAGCTCTGTAGGGATATCAGGTCTACCCCAGCTCCGTCCGGGGACAACAGGTCTACCCAGCTCTGTAGGGACATCAGGTCTACCCGAGCTCCGGCCAGGGACAACAGGTCTACCCAGCCCTGTAGGGACATCAGGTCTACCCCAGCTCCGTCCGGGGACAACAGGTCTACCCAGCTCTGTAGGGACATCAGGTCTACCCCAGCTCCGTCCGGGGAAAACAGGTCTACCCAGCTCTGTAGGGACAACTGGTCTACCTCAGCTCAATAGGGACAACAGGTCTACCCTTGTTCCGTAGGGTTAGCAGACCTCTGTAACAAAGTCCTGGGGAGACAACAGGTCTACCCCGATTCCAGCGGGACAACAGGTCTACCCCGGCTTCTCTGGGAGACCAGGTCTACCTCGCTCCAGCGGGACATCAGGTCGTCCGCGCCCTGGCGGGACAACAGGTCTACCCCGACCCCGGCCAGGGACAACAGGTCTACCCTGGCTTCGCTGGGACATCAGGTCTACCCCAGCTCCGTCCGGAGACAACAGGTCTACCATGCTCTGTAGGGACAACTGGTCTACCTCAGCTCAATAGGGGCAACAGGTCTACCCTTGTTCCGTAGGGCTAGCAGATCTCTGTCACAAAGTCCTGGAAAGACAACAGGTCTACCCCGATTCCAGCGGGACACCAGGTCTACCCCGGCTTCTCTGGGAGACCAGGTCTACATCGCTCCAGCGGGACATCAGGCCGTCCTCGCCCTGGCGGGACAACAGGTCTACCCCGGCCCTGGCACGGACAACAGGTCTACCCAGGCTTCGCTGGGACATCAGGTCTACCCCAGCTCCGTGCGGGGACAACAGGTCTACCCAGCTCTGTAGGGATATCAGGTCTACCCGAGCTCCGGCCAGGGACAACAGGTCTACCCAGCTCTGTAGGGACATCAGGTCTACCCGAGCTCCGGCCAGGAACAACACGTCTACCCAGCTCTGTAGGGACATCAGGTCTACCCGAGCTCCGGCCAGGGACAACAGGTCTACCCAGCTCTGTAGAGACAACTGGTCTACCTCACCTCAATAGGGGCAACAGGTCTACCCTTGTTCCGTAGGGCTAGCAGATCTCTGTGACAAAGTCCTGGGGAGAAAACACGTCTACCCCGATTCCAGCGAGACACCAGGTCTACCCCGGATTCTCTGTGACACCAGGTCTACCTCGCTCCCGCGGGACATCAGGTCGTCCTCGCCCTGGCGGGACAACAGGTCTACCCCGGCCCTGGCACGGACAACAGGTCTACCCAGGCTTCGCTGGGACATCAGGTCTACCCCAGCTCCGTCCAGGGACAACAGGTCTACCCAGCTCTGTAGGGACATCAGGTCTACCCCAGCTCCGTCCGGGAACAACAGGTCTACCCAGCTCTGTAGGGACATCAGGTCTACCCCAGCTCCGTCCAGGTACAACAGGTCTACCCAGCTCTGTAGGGACATCAGGTCTACCCCAGCTCCGTCCGGGGAAAACAGGTCTACCCAGCTCTGTAGGGACAACTGGTCTACCTCAGCTCAATAGGGACAACAGGTCTACCCTTGTTCCGTAGGGTTAGCAGACCTCTGTAACAAAGTCCTGGGGAGACAACAGGTCTACCCCGATTCCAGCGGGACAACAGGTCTACCCCGACCCCGGCCAGGGACAACAGGTCTACCCTGGCTTCGCTGGGACATCAGGCCTACCCCAGCTCCGTCCGGAGACAACAGGTCTACGATGCTCTGTAGGGACAACTGGTCTACCTCAGCTCAATAGGGGCAACAGGTCTACCCTTGTTCCGTAGGGCTAGCAGATCTCTGTCACAAAGTCCTGGAAAGACAACAGGTCTACCCCGATTCCAGCGGGACACCAGGTCTACCCCGGCTTCTCTGGGAGACCAGGTCAACCTCGCTCCAGCGGAACATCAGGTCGTCCTCGCCCTGGCGGGACAACCGGTCTACCCCGACCCTGACCAGGGACAACAGGTCTACCCGGGCTTCGCTGGGACATCAGGTCTACCCCAGCTCCGTGCGGGGACAACAGGTCTACCCAGCTCTGTAGGGACATCAGGTCTACCCCAGCTCCATCCGGGGACAACAGGTCTACCAAGCTCTGTAGGGATATCAGGTCTACCCAAGCTCCGTCGGGGGACAACAGGTCTACCCAGCTCTGTAGGGACATCAGGTCTACCCGAGCTCCGGCCAGGAACAACACGTCTACCCAGCTCTGTAGGGACATCAGGTCTACCCCGGCTCTGTCCGCGGACAACAGGTCTACCCAGCTCTGTAGAGACAACTGGTCTACCTCACCTCAATAGGGGCAACAGGTCTACCCTTGTTCCGTAGGGCTAGCAGATCTCTGTCACAAAGTCCTGCGGAGAAAACACGTCTACCCCGATTCCAGCGAGACACCAGGTCTACCCCGGCTTCTCTGGGAGACCAGGTCTACATCGCTCCAGCGGGACATCAGGTCGTCCTCGCCCTGGCGGGACAACAGGTCTACCCCGGCCCTGGCACGGACAACAGGTCTACCCAGGCTTCGCTGGGACATCAGGTCTACCCCAGCTCCGTGCGGGGACAACAGGTCTACCCAGCCCTGTAGGGACATCAGGTCTACCCGAGCTCCGGCCAGGGACAACAGGTCTACCCAGCTCTGTAGGGACATCAGGTCTACCCCAGCTCCGTCCGGGGAAAACAGGTCTACCCAGCTCTGTAGGGACAACTGGTCTACCTCAGCTCAATAGGGACAACAGGTCTACCCTTGTTCCGTAGGGTTAGCAGACCTCTGTAACAAAGTCCTGGGGAGACAACAGGTCTACCCCGATTCCAGCGGGACAACAGGTCTACCCCGACCCCGGCCAGGGACAACAGGTCTACCCTGGCTTCGCTGGGACATCAGGCCTACCCCAGCTCCGTCCGGAGACAACAGGTCTACGATGCTCTGTAGGGACAACTGGTCTACCTCAGCTCAATAGGGGCAACAGGTCTACCCTTGTTCCGTAGGGCTAGCAGATCTCTGTCACAAAGTCCTGGAAAGACAACAGGTCTACCCCGATTCCAGCGGGACACCAGGTCTACCCCGGCTTCTCTGGGAGACCAGGTCAACCTCGCTCCAGCGGAACATCAGGTCGTCCTCGCCCTGGCGGGACAACAGGTCTACCCCGACCCTGACCAGGGACAACAGGTCTACCCGGGCTTCGCTGGGACATCAGGTCTACCACAGCTCCGTCCGGGGACAACAGGTCTACCCAGCTCTGTAGGGATATCAGGTCTACCCCAGCTCCGTCCGGGGACAACAGGTCTACCCAGCTCTGTAGGGACATCAGGTCTACCCGAGCTCCGGCCAGGGACAACAGGTCTACCCAGCCCTGTAGGGACATCAGGTCTACCCCAGCTCCGTCCGGGGACAACAGGTCTACCCAGCTCTGTAGGGACATCAGGTCTACCCCAGCTCCGTCCGGGGAAAACAGGTCTACCCAGCTCTGTAGGGACAACTGGTCTACCTCAGCTCAATAGGGACAACAGGTCTACCCTTGTTCCGTAGGGTTAGCAGACCTCTGTAACAAAGTCCTGGGGAGACAACAGGTCTACCCCGATTCCAGCGGGACAACAGGTCTACCCCGGCTTCTCTGGGAGACCAGGTCTACCTCGCTCCAGCGGGACATCAGGTCGTCCGCGCCCTGGCGGGACAACAGGTCTACCCCGACCCCGGCCAGGGACAACAGGTCTACCCTGGCTTCGCTGGGACATCAGGTCTACCCCAGCTCCGTCCGGAGACAACAGGTCTACCATGCTCTGTAGGGACAACTGGTCTACCTCAGCTCAATAGGGGCAACAGGTCTACCCTTGTTCCGTAGGGCTAGCAGATCTCTGTCACAAAGTCCTGGAAAGAAAACAGGTCTACCCCGTTTTCAGCTGGACAACAGGTCTACTCCGTCTTCTCTGGGACACCAGGTATACCTCGCTCCAGCGGGACATCAGGTCGTCCTCGCCCTGGCGGGACAACAGGTCTACCCCGGCCCTGGCCAGGGACAACAGGTCTACCCAGGCTTCGCTGGGACATCAGGTCTACCCCAGCTCCGTGCGGGGACAACAGGTCTACCCAGCTCTGTAGGGATATCAGGTCTACCCGAGCTCCGGCCAGGGACAACAGGTCTACCCAGCTCTGTAGGGACATCAGGTCTACCCCAGCTCCGTCCGGGGAAAACAGGTCTACCCAGCTCTGTAGGGACAACTGGTCTACCTCAGCTCAATAGGGACAACAGGTCTACCCTTGTTCCGTAGGGTTAGCAGACCTCTGTAACAAAGTCCTGGGGAGACAACAGGTCTACCCCGATTCCAGCGGGACAACAGGTCTACCCCGGCTTCTCTGGGAGACCAGGTCTACCTCGCTCCAGCGGGACATCAGGTCGTCCGCGCCCTGGCGGGACAACAGGTCTACCCCGACCCCGGCCAGGGACAACAGGTCTACCCTGGCTTCGCTGGGACATCAGGTCTACCCCAGCTCCGTCCGGAGACAACAGGTCTACCATGCTCTGTAGGGACAACTGGTCTACCTCACCTCAATAGGGGCAACAGGTCTACCCTTGTTCCGTAGGGCTAGCAGATCTCTGTCACAAAGTCCTGCGGAGAAAACACGTCTACCCCGATTCCAGCGGGACACCAGGTCTACCCCGGCTTCTCTGGGAGACCAGGTCTACATCGCTCCAGCGGGACATCAGGCCGTCCTCGCCCTGGCGGGACAACAGGTCTACCCCGACCCTGGCCAGGGACAACAGGTCTACCCGGGCTTCGCTGGGACATCAGGTCTACCCCAGCTCCGTGCGGGGACAACAGGTCTACCCAGCTCTGTAGGGACATCAGGTCTACCCAAGCTCCGTCGGCGGACAACAGGTCTACCCAGCTCTGTAGGGACATCAGGTCTACCCGAGCTCCGGCCAGGAACAACACGTCTACCCAGCTCTGTAGGGACATCAGGTCTACCCGAGCTCCGGCCAGGGACAACAGGTCTACCCAGCTCTGTAGAGACAACTGGTCTACCTCACCTCAATAGGGGCAACAGGTCTACCCTTGTTCCGTAGGGCTAGCAGATCTCTGTGACAAAGTCCTGGGGAGAAAACACGTCTACCCCGATTCCAGCGAGACACCAGGTCTACCCCGGATTCTCTGTGACACCAGGTCTACCTCGCTCCCGCGGGACATCAGGTCGTCCTCGCCCTGGCGGGACAACAGGTCTACCCCGGCCCTGGCACGGACAACAGGTCTACCCAGGCTTCGCTGGGACATCAGGTCTACCCCAGCTCCGTCCAGGGACAACAGGTCTACCCAGCTCTGTAGGGACATCAGGTCTACCCCAGCTCCGTCCGGGAACAACAGGTCTACCCAGCTCTGTAGGGACATCAGGTCTACCCCAGCTCCGTCCAGGTACAACAGGTCTACCCAGCTCTGTAGGGACATCAGGTCTACCCCAGCTCCGTCCGGGGAAAACAGGTCTACCCAGCTCTGTAGGGACAACTGGTCTACCTCAGCTCAATAGGGACAACAGGTCTACCCTTGTTCCGTAGGGTTAGCAGACCTCTGTAACAAAGTCCTGGGGAGACAACAGGTCTACCCCGATTCCAGCGGGACAACAGGTCTACCCCGACCCCGGCCAGGGACAACAGGTCTACCCTGGCTTCGCTGGGACATCAGGCCTACCCCAGCTCCGTCCGGAGACAACAGGTCTACGATGCTCTGTAGGGACAACTGGTCTACCTCAGCTCAATAGGGGCAACAGGTCTACCCTTGTTCCGTAGGGCTAGCAGATCTCTGTCACAAAGTCCTGGAAAGACAACAGGTCTACCCCGATTCCAGCGGGACACCAGGTCTACCCCGGCTTCTCTGGGAGACCAGGTCAACCTCGCTCCAGCGGAACATCAGGTCGTCCTCGCCCTGGCGGGACAACCGGTCTACCCCGACCCTGACCAGGGACAACAGGTCTACCCGGGCTTCGCTGGGACATCAGGTCTACCCCAGCTCCGTCCGGGGACAACAGGTCTACCCAGCTCTGTAGGGACATCAGGTCTACCCCAGCTCCATCCGGGGACAACAGGTCTACCAAGCTCTGTAGGGATATCAGGTCTACCCAAGCTCCGTCGGGGGACAACAGGTCTACCCAGCTCTGTAGGGACATCAGGTCTACCCGAGCTCCGGCCAGGAACAACACGTCTACCCAGCTCTGTAGGGACATCAGGTCTACCCCGGCTCTGTCCGCGGACAACAGGTCTACCCAGCTCTGTAGAGACAACTGGTCTACCTCACCTCAATAGGGGCAACAGGTCTACCCTTGTTCCGTAGGGCTAGCAGATCTCTGTCACAAAGTCCTGCGGAGAAAACACGTCTACCCCGATTCCAGCGAGACACCAGGTCTACCCCGGCTTCTCTGGGAGACCAGGTCTACATCGCTCCAGCGGGACATCAGGTCGTCCTCGCCCTGGCGGGACAACAGGTCTACCCCGGCCCTGGCACGGACAACAGGTCTACCCAGGCTTCGCTGGGACATCAGGTCTACCCCAGCTCCGTGCGGGGACAACAGGTCTACCCAGCCCTGTAGGGACATCAGGTCTACCCGAGCTCCGGCCAGGGACAACAGGTCTACCCAGCTCTGTAGGGACATCAGGTCTACCCCAGCTCCGTCCGGGGACAACAGGTCTACCCAGCTCTGTAGGGACAACTGGTCTACCTCAGCTCAATAGGGACAACAGGTCTACCCTTGTTCCGTAGGGTTAGCAGACCTCTGTAACAAAGTCCTGGGGAGACAACAGGTCTACCCCGATTCCAGCGGGACAACAGGTCTACCCCGACCCCGGCCAGGGACAACAGGTCTACCCTGGCTTCGCTGGGACATCAGGCCTACCCCAGCTCCGTCCGGAGACAACAGGTCTACGATGCTCTGTAGGGACAACTGGTCTACCTCAGCTCAATAGGGGCAACAGGTCTACCCTTGTTCCGTAGGGCTAGCAGATCTCTGTCACAAAGTCCTGGAAAGACAACAGGTCTACCCCGATTCCAGCGGGACACCAGGTCTACCCCGGCTTCTCTGGGAGACCAGGTCAACCTCGCTCCAGCGGAACATCAGGTCGTCCTCGCCCTGGCGGGACAACAGGTCTACCCCGACCCTGACCAGGGACAACAGGTCTACCCGGGCTTCGCTGGGACATCAGGTCTACCCCAGCTCCGTCCGGGGACAACAGGTCTACCCAGCTCTGTAGGGACATCAGGTCTACCCCAGCTCCATCCGGGGACAACAGGTCTACCAAGCTCTGTAGGGATATCAGGTCTACCCCAGCTCCGTCGGGGGACAACACGTCTACCCAGCTCTGTAGGGACATCAGGTCTACCCCGGCTCTGTCCGCGGACAACAGGTCTACCCAGCTCTGTAGAGACAACTGGTCTACCTCACCTCAATAGGGGCAACAGGTCTACCCTTGTTCCGTAGGGCTAGCAGATCTCTGTCACAAAGTCCTGCGGAGAAAACACGTCTACCCCGATTCCAGCGAGACACCAGGTCTACCCCGGCTTCTCTGGGAGACCAGGTCTACATCGCTCCAGCGGGACATCAGGTCGTCCTCGCCCTGGCGGGACAACAGGTCTACCCCGGCCCTGGCACGGACAACAGGTCTACCCAGGCTTCGCTGGGACATCAGGTCTACCCCAGCTCCGTGCGGGGACAACAGGTCTACCCAGCTCTGTAGGGATATCAGGTCTACCCCAGCTCCGTCCGGGGACAACAGGTCTACCCAGCTCTGTAGGGACAACAGGTCTACCCGAGCTCCGGCCAGGGACAACAGGTCTACCCAGCCCTGTAGGGACATCAGGTCTACCCCAGCTCCGTCCGGGGACAACAGGTCTACCATGCTCTGTAGGGACAACTGGTCTACCTCAGCTCAATAGGGGCAACAGGTCTACCCTTGTTCCGTAGGGCTAGCAGATCTCTGTCACAAAGTCCTGGAAAGAAAAGAGGTCTACCCCGTTTTCAGCTGGACAACAGGTCTACTCCGTCTTCTCTGGGACACCAGGTATACCTCGCTCCAGCGGGACATCAGGTCGTCCGCGCCCTGGCGGGACAACAGGTCTACCCCGACCCCGGCCAGGGACAACAGGTCTACCCTGGCTTCGCTGGGACATCAGGTCTACCCCAGCTCCGTCCGGAGACAACAGGTCTACCATGCTCTGTAGGGACAACTGGTCTACCTCAGCTCAATAGGGGCAACAGGTCTACCCTTGTTCCGTAGGGCTAGCAGATCTCTGTCACAAAGTCCTGGAAAGAAAAGAGGTCTACCCCGTTTTCAGCTGGACAACAGGTCTACTCCGTCTTCTCTGGGACACCAGGTATACCTCGCTCCAGCGGGACATCAGGTCGTCCTCGCCCTGGCGGGACAACAGGTCTACCCCGGCCCTGGCACGGACAACAGGTCTACCCAGGCTTCGCTGGGACATCAGGTCTACCCCAGCTCCGTGCGGGGACAACAGGTCTACCCAGCCCTGTAGGGACATCAGGTCTACCCGAGCTCCGGCCAGGGACAACAGGTCTACCCAGCTCTGTAGGGACATCAGGTCTACCCCAGCTCCGTCCGGGGACAACAGGTCTACCCAGCTCTGTAGGGACAACTGGTCTACCTCAGCTCAATAGGGACAACAGGTCTACCCTTGTTCCGTAGGGTTAGCAGACCTCTGTAACAAAGTCCTGGGGAGACAACAGGTCTACCCCGATTCCAGCGGGACAACAGGTCTACCCCGACCCCGGCCAGGGACAACAGGTCTACCCTGGCTTCGCTGGGACATCAGGCCTACCCCAGCTCCGTCCGGAGACAACAGGTCTACGATGCTCTGTAGGGACAACTGGTCTACCTCAGCTCAATAGGGGCAACAGGTCTACCCTTGTTCCGTAGGGCTAGCAGATCTCTGTCACAAAGTCCTGGAAAGACAACAGGTCTACCCCGATTCCAGCGGGACACCAGGTCTACCCCGGCTTCTCTGGGAGACCAGGTCAACCTCGCTCCAGCGGAACATCAGGTCGTCCTCGCCCTGGCGGGACAACAGGTCTACCCCGACCCTGACCAGGGACAACAGGTCTACCCGGGCTTCGCTGGGACATCAGGTCTACCCCAGCTCCGTCCGGGGACAACAGGTCTACCCAGCTCTGTAGGGACATCAGGTCTACCCCAGCTCCATCCGGGGACAACAGGTCTACCAAGCTCTGTAGGGATATCAGGTCTACCCCAGCTCCGTCGGGGGACAACACGTCTACCCAGCTCTGTAGGGACATCAGGTCTACCCCGGCTCTGTCCGCGGACAACAGGTCTACCCAGCTCTGTAGAGACAACTGGTCTACCTCACCTCAATAGGGGCAACAGGTCTACCCTTGTTCCGTAGGGCTAGCAGATCTCTGTCACAAAGTCCTGCGGAGAAAACACGTCTACCCCGATTCCAGCGAGACACCAGGTCTACCCCGGCTTCTCTGGGAGACCAGGTCTACATCGCTCCAGCGGGACATCAGGTCGTCCTCGCCCTGGCGGGACAACAGGTCTACCCCGGCCCTGGCACGGACAACAGGTCTACCCAGGCTTCGCTGGGACATCAGGTCTACCCCAGCTCCGTGCGGGGACAACAGGTCTACCCAGCCCTGTAGGGACATCAGGTCTACCCGAGCTCCGGCCAGGGACAACAGGTCTACCCAGCTCTGTAGGGACATCAGGTCTACCCCAGCTCCGTCCGGGGAAAACAGGTCTACCCAGCTCTGTAGGGACAACTGGTCTACCTCAGCTCAATAGGGACAACAGGTCTACCCTTGTTCCGTAGGGTTAGCAGACCTCTGTAACAAAGTCCTGGGGAGACAACAGGTCTACCCCGATTCCAGCGGGACAACAGGTCTACCCCGACCCCGGCCAGGGACAACAGGTCTACCCTGGCTTCGCTGGGACATCAGGCCTACCCCAGCTCCGTCCGGAGACAACAGGTCTACGATGCTCTGTAGGGACAACTGGTCTACCTCAGCTCAATAGGGGCAACAGGTCTACCCTTGTTCCGTAGGGCTAGCAGATCTCTGTCACAAAGTCCTGGAAAGACAACAGGTCTACCCCGATTCCAGCGGGACACCAGGTCTACCCCGGCTTCTCTGGGAGACCAGGTCAACCTCGCTCCAGCGGAACATCAGGTCGTCCTCGCCCTGGCGGGACAACAGGTCTACCCCGACCCTGACCAGGGACAACAGGTCTACCCGGGCTTCGCTGGGACATCAGGTCTACCACAGCTCCGTCCGGGGACAACAGGTCTACCCAGCTCTGTAGGGATATCAGGTCTACCCCAGCTCCGTCCGGGGACAACAGGTCTACCCAGCTCTGTAGGGACATCAGGTCTACCCGAGCTCCGGCCAGGGACAACAGGTCTACCCAGCCCTGTAGGGACATCAGGTCTACCCCAGCTCCGTCCGGGGACAACAGGTCTACCCAGCTCTGTAGGGACATCAGGTCTACCCCAGCTCCGTCCGGGGAAAACAGGTCTACCCAGCTCTGTAGGGACAACTGGTCTACCTCAGCTCAATAGGGACAACAGGTCTACCCTTGTTCCGTAGGGTTAGCAGACCTCTGTAACAAAGTCCTGGGGAGACAACAGGTCTACCCCGATTCCAGCGGGACAACAGGTCTACCCCGGCTTCTCTGGGAGACCAGGTCTACCTCGCTCCAGCGGGACATCAGGTCGTCCGCGCCCTGGCGGGACAACAGGTCTACCCCGACCCCGGCCAGGGACAACAGGTCTACCCTGGCTTCGCTGGGACATCAGGTCTACCCCAGCTCCGTCCGGAGACAACAGGTCTACCATGCTCTGTAGGGACAACTGGTCTACCTCAGCTCAATAGGGGCAACAGGTCTACCCTTGTTCCGTAGGGCTAGCAGATCTCTGTCACAAAGTCCTGGAAAGACAACAGGTCTACCCCGATTCCAGCGGGACACCAGGTCTACCCCGGCTTCTCTGGGAGACCAGGTCTACATCGCTCCAGCGGGACATCAGGCCGTCCTCGCCCTGGCGGGACAACAGGTCTACCCCGGCCCTGGCACGGACAACAGGTCTACCCAGGCTTCGCTGGGACATCAGGTCTACCCCAGCTCCGTGCGGGGACAACAGGTCTACCCAGCTCTGTAGGGATATCAGGTCTACCCGAGCTCCGGCCAGGGACAACAGGTCTACCCAGCTCTGTAGGGACATCAGGTCTACCCGAGCTCCGGCCAGGAACAACACGTCTACCCAGCTCTGTAGGGACATCAGGTCTACCCGAGCTCCGGCCAGGGACAACAGGTCTACCCAGCTCTGTAGAGACAACTGGTCTACCTCACCTCAATAGGGGCAACAGGTCTACCCTTGTTCCGTAGGGCTAGCAGATCTCTGTGACAAAGTCCTGGGGAGAAAACACGTCTACCCCGATTCCAGCGAGACACCAGGTCTACCCCGGATTCTCTGTGACACCAGGTCTACCTCGCTCCCGCGGGACATCAGGTCGTCCTCGCCCTGGCGGGACAACAGGTCTACCCCGGCCCTGGCACGGACAACAGGTCTACCCAGGCTTCGCTGGGACATCAGGTCTACCCCAGCTCCGTCCAGGGACAACAGGTCTACCCAGCTCTGTAGGGACATCAGGTCTACCCCAGCTCCGTCCGGGAACAACAGGTCTACCCAGCTCTGTAGGGACATCAGGTCTACCCCAGCTCCGTCCAGGTACAACAGGTCTACCCAGCTCTGTAGGGACATCAGGTCTACCCCAGCTCCGTCCGGGGAAAACAGGTCTACCCAGCTCTGTAGGGACAACTGGTCTACCTCAGCTCAATAGGGACAACAGGTCTACCCTTGTTCCGTAGGGTTAGCAGACCTCTGTAACAAAGTCCTGGGGAGACAACAGGTCTACCCCGATTCCAGCGGGACAACAGGTCTACCCCGACCCCGGCCAGGGACAACAGGTCTACCCTGGCTTCGCTGGGACATCAGGCCTACCCCAGCTCCGTCCGGAGACAACAGGTCTACGATGCTCTGTAGGGACAACTGGTCTACCTCAGCTCAATAGGGGCAACAGGTCTACCCTTGTTCCGTAGGGCTAGCAGATCTCTGTCACAAAGTCCTGGAAAGACAACAGGTCTACCCCGATTCCAGCGGGACACCAGGTCTACCCCGGCTTCTCTGGGAGACCAGGTCAACCTCGCTCCAGCGGAACATCAGGTCGTCCTCGCCCTGGCGGGACAACCGGTCTACCCCGACCCTGACCAGGGACAACAGGTCTACCCGGGCTTCGCTGGGACATCAGGTCTACCCCAGCTCCGTCCGGGGACAACAGGTCTACCCAGCTCTGTAGGGACATCAGGTCTACCCCAGCTCCATCCGGGGACAACAGGTCTACCAAGCTCTGTAGGGATATCAGGTCTACCCAAGCTCCGTCGGGGGACAACAGGTCTACCCAGCTCTGTAGGGACATCAGGTCTACCCGAGCTCCGGCCAGGAACAACACGTCTACCCAGCTCTGTAGGGACATCAGGTCTACCCCGGCTCTGTCCGCGGACAACAGGTCTACCCAGCTCTGTAGAGACAACTGGTCTACCTCACCTCAATAGGGGCAACAGGTCTACCCTTGTTCCGTAGGGCTAGCAGATCTCTGTCACAAAGTCCTGCGGAGAAAACACGTCTACCCCGATTCCAGCGAGACACCAGGTCTACCCCGGCTTCTCTGGGAGACCAGGTCTACATCGCTCCAGCGGGACATCAGGTCGTCCTCGCCCTGGCGGGACAACAGGTCTACCCCGGCCCTGGCACGGACAACAGGTCTACCCAGGCTTCGCTGGGACATCAGGTCTACCCCAGCTCCGTGCGGGGACAACAGGTCTACCCAGCCCTGTAGGGACATCAGGTCTACCCGAGCTCCGGCCAGGGACAACAGGTCTACCCAGCTCTGTAGGGACATCAGGTCTACCCCAGCTCCGTCCGGGGACAACAGGTCTACCCAGCTCTGTAGGGACAACTGGTCTACCTCAGCTCAATAGGGACAACAGGTCTACCCTTGTTCCGTAGGGTTAGCAGACCTCTGTAACAAAGTCCTGGGGAGACAACAGGTCTACCCCGATTCCAGCGGGACAACAGGTCTACCCCGACCCCGGCCAGGGACAACAGGTCTACCCTGGCTTCGCTGGGACATCAGGCCTACCCCAGCTCCGTCCGGAGACAACAGGTCTACGATGCTCTGTAGGGACAACTGGTCTACCTCAGCTCAATAGGGGCAACAGGTCTACCCTTGTTCCGTAGGGCTAGCAGATCTCTGTCACAAAGTCCTGGAAAGACAACAGGTCTACCCCGATTCCAGCGGGACACCAGGTCTACCCCGGCTTCTCTGGGAGACCAGGTCAACCTCGCTCCAGCGGAACATCAGGTCGTCCTCGCCCTGGCGGGACAACAGGTCTACCCCGACCCTGACCAGGGACAACAGGTCTACCCGGGCTTCGCTGGGACATCAGGTCTACCCCAGCTCCGTCCGGGGACAACAGGTCTACCCAGCTCTGTAGGGACATCAGGTCTACCCCAGCTCCATCCGGGGACAACAGGTCTACCAAGCTCTGTAGGGATATCAGGTCTACCCAAGCTCCGTCGGGGGACAACACGTCTACCCAGCTCTGTAGGGACATCAGGTCTACCCCGGCTCTGTCCGCGGACAACAGGTCTACCCAGCTCTGTAGAGACAACTGGTCTACCTCACCTCAATAGGGGCAACAGGTCTACCCTTGTTCCGTAGGGCTAGCAGATCTCTGTCACAAAGTCCTGCGGAGAAAACACGTCTACCCCGATTCCAGCGAGACACCAGGTCTACCCCGGCTTCTCTGGGAGACCAGGTCTACATCGCTCCAGCGGGACATCAGGTCGTCCTCGCCCTGGCGGGACAACAGGTCTACCCCGGCCCTGGCACGGACAACAGGTCTACCCAGGCTTCGCTGGGACATCAGGTCTACCCCAGCTCCGTGCGGGGACAACAGGTCTACCCAGCTCTGTAGGGATATCAGGTCTACCCCAGCTCCGTCCGGGGACAACAGGTCTACCCAGCTCTGTAGGGACATCAGGTCTACCCGAGCTCCGGCCAGGGACAACAGGTCTACCCAGCCCTGTAGGGACATCAGGTCTACCCCAGCTCCGTCCGGGGACAACAGGTCTACCATGCTCTGTAGGGACAACTGGTCTACCTCAGCTCAATAGGGGCAACAGGTCTACCCTTGTTCCGTAGGGCTAGCAGATCTCTGTCACAAAGTCCTGGAAAGAAAAGAGGTCTACCCCGTTTTCAGCTGGACAACAGGTCTACTCCGTCTTCTCTGGGACACCAGGTATACCTCGCTCCAGCGGGACATCAGGTCGTCCGCGCCCTGGCGGGACAACAGGTCTACCCCGACCCCGGCCAGGGACAACAGGTCTACCCTGGCTTCGCTGGGACATCAGGTCTACCCCAGCTCCGTCCGGAGACAACAGGTCTACCATGCTCTGTAGGGACAACTGGTCTACCTCAGCTCAATAGGGGCAACAGGTCTACCCTTGTTCCGTAGGGCTAGCAGATCTCTGTCACAAAGTCCTGGAAAGAAAAGAGGTCTACCCCGTTTTCAGCTGGACAACAGGTCTACTCCGTCTTCTCTGGGACACCAGGTATACCTCGCTCCAGCGGGACATCAGGTCGTCCTCGCCCTGGCGGGACAACAGGTCTACCCCGGCCCTGGCACGGACAACAGGTCTACCCAGGCTTCGCTGGGACATCAGGTCTACCCCAGCTCCGTGCGGGGACAACAGGTCTACCCAGCCCTGTAGGGACATCAGGTCTACCCGAGCTCCGGCCAGGGACAACAGGTCTACCCAGCTCTGTAGGGACATCAGGTCTACCCCAGCTCCGTCCGGGGACAACAGGTCTACCCAGCTCTGTAGGGACAACTGGTCTACCTCAGCTCAATAGGGACAACAGGTCTACCCTTGTTCCGTAGGGTTAGCAGACCTCTGTAACAAAGTCCTGGGGAGACAACAGGTCTACCCCGATTCCAGCGGGACAACAGGTCTACCCCGACCCCGGCCAGGGACAACAGGTCTACCCTGGCTTCGCTGGGACATCAGGCCTACCCCAGCTCCGTCCGGAGACAACAGGTCTACGATGCTCTGTAGGGACAACTGGTCTACCTCAGCTCAATAGGGGCAACAGGTCTACCCTTGTTCCGTAGGGCTAGCAGATCTCTGTCACAAAGTCCTGGAAAGACAACAGGTCTACCCCGATTCCAGCGGGACACCAGGTCTACCCCGGCTTCTCTGGGAGACCAGGTCAACCTCGCTCCAGCGGAACATCAGGTCGTCCTCGCCCTGGCGGGACAACAGGTCTACCCCGACCCTGACCAGGGACAACAGGTCTACCCGGGCTTCGCTGGGACATCAGGTCTACCCCAGCTCCGTCCGGGGACAACAGGTCTACCCAGCTCTGTAGGGACATCAGGTCTACCCCAGCTCCATCCGGGGACAACAGGTCTACCAAGCTCTGTAGGGATATCAGGTCTACCCCAGCTCCGTCGGGGGACAACACGTCTACCCAGCTCTGTAGGGACATCAGGTCTACCCCGGCTCTGTCCGCGGACAACAGGTCTACCCAGCTCTGTAGAGACAACTGGTCTACCTCACCTCAATAGGGGCAACAGGTCTACCCTTGTTCCGTAGGGCTAGCAGATCTCTGTCACAAAGTCCTGCGGAGAAAACACGTCTACCCCGATTCCAGCGAGACACCAGGTCTACCCCGGCTTCTCTGGGAGACCAGGTCTACATCGCTCCAGCGGGACATCAGGTCGTCCTCGCCCTGGCGGGACAACAGGTCTACCCCGGCCCTGGCACGGACAACAGGTCTACCCAGGCTTCGCTGGGACATCAGGTCTACCCCAGCTCCGTGCGGGGACAACAGGTCTACCCAGCCCTGTAGGGACATCAGGTCTACCCGAGCTCCGGCCAGGGACAACAGGTCTACCCAGCTCTGTAGGGACATCAGGTCTACCCCAGCTCCGTCCGGGGAAAACAGGTCTACCCAGCTCTGTAGGGACAACTGGTCTACCTCAGCTCAATAGGGACAACAGGTCTACCCTTGTTCCGTAGGGTTAGCAGACCTCTGTAACAAAGTCCTGGGGAGACAACAGGTCTACCCCGATTCCAGCGGGACAACAGGTCTACCCCGACCCCGGCCAGGGACAACAGGTCTACCCTGGCTTCGCTGGGACATCAGGCCTACCCCAGCTCCGTCCGGAGACAACAGGTCTACGATGCTCTGTAGGGACAACTGGTCTACCTCAGCTCAATAGGGGCAACAGGTCTACCCTTGTTCCGTAGGGCTAGCAGATCTCTGTCACAAAGTCCTGGAAAGACAACAGGTCTACCCCGATTCCAGCGGGACACCAGGTCTACCCCGGCTTCTCTGGGAGACCAGGTCAACCTCGCTCCAGCGGAACATCAGGTCGTCCTCGCCCTGGCGGGACAACAGGTCTACCCCGACCCTGACCAGGGACAACAGGTCTACCCGGGCTTCGCTGGGACATCAGGTCTACCACAGCTCCGTCCGGGGACAACAGGTCTACCCAGCTCTGTAGGGATATCAGGTCTACCCCAGCTCCGTCCGGGGACAACAGGTCTACCCAGCTCTGTAGGGACATCAGGTCTACCCGAGCTCCGGCCAGGGACAACAGGTCTACCCAGCCCTGTAGGGACATCAGGTCTACCCCAGCTCCGTCCGGGGACAACAGGTCTACCCAGCTCTGTAGGGACATCAGGTCTACCCCAGCTCCGTCCGGGGAAAACAGGTCTACCCAGCTCTGTAGGGACAACTGGTCTACCTCAGCTCAATAGGGACAACAGGTCTACCCTTGTTCCGTAGGGTTAGCAGACCTCTGTAACAAAGTCCTGGGGAGACAACAGGTCTACCCCGATTCCAGCGGGACAACAGGTCTACCCCGGCTTCTCTGGGAGACCAGGTCTACCTCGCTCCAGCGGGACATCAGGTCGTCCGCGCCCTGGCGGGACAACAGGTCTACCCCGACCCCGGCCAGGGACAACAGGTCTACCCTGGCTTCGCTGGGACATCAGGTCTACCCCAGCTCCGTCCGGAGACAACAGGTCTACCATGCTCTGTAGGGACAACTGGTCTACCTCAGCTCAATAGGGGCAACAGGTCTACCCTTGTTCCGTAGGGCTAGCAGATCTCTGTCACAAAGTCCTGGAAAGACAACAGGTCTACCCCGATTCCAGCGGGACACCAGGTCTACCCCGGCTTCTCTGGGAGACCAGGTCTACATCGCTCCAGCGGGACATCAGGCCGTCCTCGCCCTGGCGGGACAACAGGTCTACCCCGGCCCTGGCACGGACAACAGGTCTACCCAGGCTTCGCTGGGACATCAGGTCTACCCCAGCTCCGTGCGGGGACAACAGGTCTACCCAGCTCTGTAGGGATATCAGGTCTACCCGAGCTCCGGCCAGGGACAACAGGTCTACCCAGCTCTGTAGGGACATCAGGTCTACCCGAGCTCCGGCCAGGAACAACACGTCTACCCAGCTCTGTAGGGACATCAGGTCTACCCGAGCTCCGGCCAGGGACAACAGGTCTACCCAGCTCTGTAGAGACAACTGGTCTACCTCACCTCAATAGGGGCAACAGGTCTACCCTTGTTCCGTAGGGCTAGCAGATCTCTGTGACAAAGTCCTGGGGAGAAAACACGTCTACCCCGATTCCAGCGAGACACCAGGTCTACCCCGGATTCTCTGTGACACCAGGTCTACCTCGCTCCCGCGGGACATCAGGTCGTCCTCGCCCTGGCGGGACAACAGGTCTACCCCGGCCCTGGCACGGACAACAGGTCTACCCAGGCTTCGCTGGGACATCAGGTCTACCCCAGCTCCGTCCAGGGACAACAGGTCTACCCAGCTCTGTAGGGACATCAGGTCTACCCCAGCTCCGTCCGGGAACAACAGGTCTACCCAGCTCTGTAGGGACATCAGGTCTACCCCAGCTCCGTCCAGGTACAACAGGTCTACCCAGCTCTGTAGGGACATCAGGTCTACCCCAGCTCCGTCCGGGGAAAACAGGTCTACCCAGCTCTGTAGGGACAACTGGTCTACCTCAGCTCAATAGGGACAACAGGTCTACCCTTGTTCCGTAGGGTTAGCAGACCTCTGTAACAAAGTCCTGGGGAGACAACAGGTCTACCCCGATTCCAGCGGGACAACAGGTCTACCCCGACCCCGGCCAGGGACAACAGGTCTACCCTGGCTTCGCTGGGACATCAGGCCTACCCCAGCTCCGTCCGGAGACAACAGGTCTACGATGCTCTGTAGGGACAACTGGTCTACCTCAGCTCAATAGGGGCAACAGGTCTACCCTTGTTCCGTAGGGCTAGCAGATCTCTGTCACAAAGTCCTGGAAAGACAACAGGTCTACCCCGATTCCAGCGGGACACCAGGTCTACCCCGGCTTCTCTGGGAGACCAGGTCAACCTCGCTCCAGCGGAACATCAGGTCGTCCTCGCCCTGGCGGGACAACCGGTCTACCCCGACCCTGACCAGGGACAACAGGTCTACCCGGGCTTCGCTGGGACATCAGGTCTACCCCAGCTCCGTCCGGGGACAACAGGTCTACCCAGCTCTGTAGGGACATCAGGTCTACCCCAGCTCCATCCGGGGACAACAGGTCTACCAAGCTCTGTAGGGATATCAGGTCTACCCAAGCTCCGTCGGGGGACAACAGGTCTACCCAGCTCTGTAGGGACATCAGGTCTACCCGAGCTCCGGCCAGGAACAACACGTCTACCCAGCTCTGTAGGGACATCAGGTCTACCCCGGCTCTGTCCGCGGACAACAGGTCTACCCAGCTCTGTAGAGACAACTGGTCTACCTCACCTCAATAGGGGCAACAGGTCTACCCTTGTTCCGTAGGGCTAGCAGATCTCTGTCACAAAGTCCTGCGGAGAAAACACGTCTACCCCGATTCCAGCGAGACACCAGGTCTACCCCGGCTTCTCTGGGAGACCAGGTCTACATCGCTCCAGCGGGACATCAGGTCGTCCTCGCCCTGGCGGGACAACAGGTCTACCCCGGCCCTGGCACGGACAACAGGTCTACCCAGGCTTCGCTGGGACATCAGGTCTACCCCAGCTCCGTGCGGGGACAACAGGTCTACCCAGCCCTGTAGGGACATCAGGTCTACCCGAGCTCCGGCCAGGGACAACAGGTCTACCCAGCTCTGTAGGGACATCAGGTCTACCCCAGCTCCGTCCGGGGACAACAGGTCTACCCAGCTCTGTAGGGACAACTGGTCTACCTCAGCTCAATAGGGACAACAGGTCTACCCTTGTTCCGTAGGGTTAGCAGACCTCTGTAACAAAGTCCTGGGGAGACAACAGGTCTACCCCGATTCCAGCGGGACAACAGGTCTACCCCGACCCCGGCCAGGGACAACAGGTCTACCCTGGCTTCGCTGGGACATCAGGCCTACCCCAGCTCCGTCCGGAGACAACAGGTCTACGATGCTCTGTAGGGACAACTGGTCTACCTCAGCTCAATAGGGGCAACAGGTCTACCCTTGTTCCGTAGGGCTAGCAGATCTCTGTCACAAAGTCCTGGAAAGACAACAGGTCTACCCCGATTCCAGCGGGACACCAGGTCTACCCCGGCTTCTCTGGGAGACCAGGTCAACCTCGCTCCAGCGGAACATCAGGTCGTCCTCGCCCTGGCGGGACAACAGGTCTACCCCGACCCTGACCAGGGACAACAGGTCTACCCGGGCTTCGCTGGGACATCAGGTCTACCCCAGCTCCGTCCGGGGACAACAGGTCTACCCAGCTCTGTAGGGACATCAGGTCTACCCCAGCTCCATCCGGGGACAACAGGTCTACCAAGCTCTGTAGGGATATCAGGTCTACCCAAGCTCCGTCGGGGGACAACACGTCTACCCAGCTCTGTAGGGACATCAGGTCTACCCCGGCTCTGTCCGCGGACAACAGGTCTACCCAGCTCTGTAGAGACAACTGGTCTACCTCACCTCAATAGGGGCAACAGGTCTACCCTTGTTCCGTAGGGCTAGCAGATCTCTGTCACAAAGTCCTGCGGAGAAAACACGTCTACCCCGATTCCAGCGAGACACCAGGTCTACCCCGGCTTCTCTGGGAGACCAGGTCTACATCGCTCCAGCGGGACATCAGGTCGTCCTCGCCCTGGCGGGACAACAGGTCTACCCCGGCCCTGGCACGGACAACAGGTCTACCCAGGCTTCGCTGGGACATCAGGTCTACCCCAGCTCCGTGCGGGGACAACAGGTCTACCCAGCTCTGTAGGGATATCAGGTCTACCCCAGCTCCGTCCGGGGACAACAGGTCTACCCAGCTCTGTAGGGACATCAGGTCTACCCGAGCTCCGGCCAGGGACAACAGGTCTACCCAGCCCTGTAGGGACATCAGGTCTACCCCAGCTCCGTCCGGGGACAACAGGTCTACCATGCTCTGTAGGGACAACTGGTCTACCTCAGCTCAATAGGGGCAACAGGTCTACCCTTGTTCCGTAGGGCTAGCAGATCTCTGTCACAAAGTCCTGGAAAGAAAAGAGGTCTACCCCGTTTTCAGCTGGACAACAGGTCTACTCCGTCTTCTCTGGGACACCAGGTATACCTCGCTCCAGCGGGACATCAGGTCGTCCGCGCCCTGGCGGGACAACAGGTCTACCCCGACCCCGGCCAGGGACAACAGGTCTACCCTGGCTTCGCTGGGACATCAGGTCTACCCCAGCTCCGTCCGGAGACAACAGGTCTACCATGCTCTGTAGGGACAACTGGTCTACCTCAGCTCAATAGGGGCAACAGGTCTACCCTTGTTCCGTAGGGCTAGCAGATCTCTGTCACAAAGTCCTGGAAAGAAAAGAGGTCTACCCCGTTTTCAGCTGGACAACAGGTCTACTCCGTCTTCTCTGGGACACCAGGTATACCTCGCTCCAGCGGGACATCAGGTCGTCCTCGCCCTGGCGGGACAACAGGTCTACCCCGGCCCTGGCACGGACAACAGGTCTACCCAGGCTTCGCTGGGACATCAGGTCTACCCCAGCTCCGTGCGGGGACAACAGGTCTACCCAGCCCTGTAGGGACATCAGGTCTACCCGAGCTCCGGCCAGGGACAACAGGTCTACCCAGCTCTGTAGGGACATCAGGTCTACCCCAGCTCCGTCCGGGGACAACAGGTCTACCCAGCTCTGTAGGGACAACTGGTCTACCTCAGCTCAATAGGGACAACAGGTCTACCCTTGTTCCGTAGGGTTAGCAGACCTCTGTAACAAAGTCCTGGGGAGACAACAGGTCTACCCCGATTCCAGCGGGACAACAGGTCTACCCCGACCCCGGCCAGGGACAACAGGTCTACCCTGGCTTCGCTGGGACATCAGGCCTACCCCAGCTCCGTCCGGAGACAACAGGTCTACGATGCTCTGTAGGGACAACTGGTCTACCTCAGCTCAATAGGGGCAACAGGTCTACCCTTGTTCCGTAGGGCTAGCAGATCTCTGTCACAAAGTCCTGGAAAGACAACAGGTCTACCCCGATTCCAGCGGGACACCAGGTCTACCCCGGCTTCTCTGGGAGACCAGGTCAACCTCGCTCCAGCGGAACATCAGGTCGTCCTCGCCCTGGCGGGACAACAGGTCTACCCCGACCCTGACCAGGGACAACAGGTCTACCCGGGCTTCGCTGGGACATCAGGTCTACCCCAGCTCCGTCCGGGGACAACAGGTCTACCCAGCTCTGTAGGGACATCAGGTCTACCCCAGCTCCATCCGGGGACAACAGGTCTACCAAGCTCTGTAGGGATATCAGGTCTACCCCAGCTCCGTC
Source organism: Agelaius phoeniceus (assembly GCF_020745825.1). NCBI lineage: Eukaryota > Metazoa > Chordata > Aves > Passeriformes > Icteridae > Agelaius > Agelaius phoeniceus. Next base: position 31,129 of record NW_026531026.1, on the reverse strand, counting down.
GGGGGACAACACGTCTACCCAGCTCTGTAGGGACATCAGGTCTACCCCGGCTCTGTCCGCGGACAACAGGTCTACCCAGCTCTGTAGGGACATCAGGTCTACCCGAGCTCCGGCCAGGGACAACAGGTCTACCCAGCTCTGTAGGGACAACTGGTCTACCTCAGCTCAATAGGGGCAACAGGTCTACCCTTGTTCCGTAGGGCTAGCAGATCTCTGTCACAAAGTCCTGGAAAGACAACAGGTCTACCCCGATTCCAGCTGGACACCAGGTCTACCCCGGCTTCTCTGGGAGACCAGGTCAACCTCGCTCCAGCGGAACATCAGGTCGTCCTCGCCCTGGCGGGACAACAGGTCTACCCCGACCCTGACCAGGGACAACAGGTCTACCCGGGCTTCGCTGGGACATCAGGTCTACCACAGCTCCGTCCGGGGACAACAGGTCTACCCAGCTCTGTAGGGATATCAGGTCTACCCCAGCTCCGTCCGGGGACAACAGGTCTACCCAGCTCTGTAGGGACATCAGGTCTACCCGAGCTCCGGCCAGGGACAACAGGTCTACCCAGCCCTGTAGGGACATCAGGTCTACCCCAGCTCCGTCCGGGGACAACAGGTCTACCCAGCTCTGTAGGGACATCAGGTCTACCCCAGCTCCGTCCGGGGAAAACAGGTCTACCCAGCTCTGTAGGGACAACTGGTCTACCTCAGCTCAATAGGGACAACAGGTCTACCCTTGTTCCGTAGGGTTAGCAGACCTCTGTAACAAAGTCCTGGGGAGACAACAGGTCTACCCCGATTCCAGCGGGACAACAGGTCTACCCCGGCTTCTCTGGGAGACCAGGTCTACCTCGCTCCAGCGGGACATCAGGTCGTCCGCGCCCTGGCGGGACAACAGGTCTACCCCGACCCCGGCCAGGGACAACAGGTCTACCCTGGCTTCGCTGGGACATCAGGTCTACCCCAGCTCCGTCCGGAGACAACAGGTCTACCATGCTCTGTAGGGACAACTGGTCTACCTCAGCTCAATAGGGGCAACAGGTCTACCCTTGTTCCGTAGGGCTAGCAGATCTCTGTCACAAAGTCCTGGAAAGACAACAGGTCTACCCCGATTCCAGCGGGACACCAGGTCTACCCCGGCTTCTCTGGGAGACCAGGTCTACATCGCTCCAGCGGGACATCAGGCCGTCCTCGCCCTGGCGGGACAACAGGTCTACCCCGGCCCTGGCACGGACAACAGGTCTACCCAGGCTTCGCTGGGACATCAGGTCTACCCCAGCTCCGTGCGGGGACAACAGGTCTACCCAGCTCTGTAGGGATATCAGGTCTACCCGAGCTCCGGCCAGGGACAACAGGTCTACCCAGCTCTGTAGGGACATCAGGTCTACCCGAGCTCCGGCCAGGAACAACACGTCTACCCAGCTCTGTAGGGACATCAGGTCTACCCGAGCTCCGGCCAGGGACAACAGGTCTACCCAGCTCTGTAGAGACAACTGGTCTACCTCACCTCAATAGGGGCAACAGGTCTACCCTTGTTCCGTAGGGCTAGCAGATCTCTGTGACAAAGTCCTGGGGAGAAAACACGTCTACCCCGATTCCAGCGAGACACCAGGTCTACCCCGGATTCTCTGTGACACCAGGTCTACCTCGCTCCCGCGGGACATCAGGTCGTCCTCGCCCTGGCGGGACAACAGGTCTACCCCGGCCCTGGCACGGACAACAGGTCTACCCAGGCTTCGCTGGGACATCAGGTCTACCCCAGCTCCGTCCAGGGACAACAGGTCTACCCAGCTCTGTAGGGACATCAGGTCTACCCCAGCTCCGTCCGGGAACAACAGGTCTACCCAGCTCTGTAGGGACATCAGGTCTACCCCAGCTCCGTCCAGGTACAACAGGTCTACCCAGCTCTGTAGGGACATCAGGTCTACCCCAGCTCCGTCCGGGGAAAACAGGTCTACCCAGCTCTGTAGGGACAACTGGTCTACCTCAGCTCAATAGGGACAACAGGTCTACCCTTGTTCCGTAGGGTTAGCAGACCTCTGTAACAAAGTCCTGGGGAGACAACAGGTCTACCCCGATTCCAGCGGGACAACAGGTCTACCCCGACCCCGGCCAGGGACAACAGGTCTACCCTGGCTTCGCTGGGACATCAGGCCTACCCCAGCTCCGTCCGGAGACAACAGGTCTACGATGCTCTGTAGGGACAACTGGTCTACCTCAGCTCAATAGGGGCAACAGGTCTACCCTTGTTCCGTAGGGCTAGCAGATCTCTGTCACAAAGTCCTGGAAAGACAACAGGTCTACCCCGATTCCAGCGGGACACCAGGTCTACCCCGGCTTCTCTGGGAGACCAGGTCAACCTCGCTCCAGCGGAACATCAGGTCGTCCTCGCCCTGGCGGGACAACCGGTCTACCCCGACCCTGACCAGGGACAACAGGTCTACCCGGGCTTCGCTGGGACATCAGGTCTACCCCAGCTCCGTCCGGGGACAACAGGTCTACCCAGCTCTGTAGGGACATCAGGTCTACCCCAGCTCCATCCGGGGACAACAGGTCTACCAAGCTCTGTAGGGATATCAGGTCTACCCAAGCTCCGTCGGGGGACAACAGGTCTACCCAGCTCTGTAGGGACATCAGGTCTACCCGAGCTCCGGCCAGGAACAACACGTCTACCCAGCTCTGTAGGGACATCAGGTCTACCCCGGCTCTGTCCGCGGACAACAGGTCTACCCAGCTCTGTAGAGACAACTGGTCTACCTCACCTCAATAGGGGCAACAGGTCTACCCTTGTTCCGTAGGGCTAGCAGATCTCTGTCACAAAGTCCTGCGGAGAAAACACGTCTACCCCGATTCCAGCGAGACACCAGGTCTACCCCGGCTTCTCTGGGAGACCAGGTCTACTTCGCTCCAGCGGGACATCAGGTCGTCCTCGCCCTGGCGGGACAACAGGTCTACCCCGGCCCTGGCACGGACAACAGGTCTACCCAGGCTTCGCTGGGACATCAGGTCTACCCCAGCTCCGTGCGGGGACAACAGGTCTACCCAGCCCTGTAGGGACATCAGGTCTACCCGAGCTCCGGCCAGGGACAACAGGTCTACCCAGCTCTGTAGGGACATCAGGTCTACCCCAGCTCCGTCCGGGGACAACAGGTCTACCCAGCTCTGTAGGGACAACTGGTCTACCTCAGCTCAATAGGGACAACAGGTCTACCCTTGTTCCGTAGGGTTAGCAGACCTCTGTAACAAAGTCCTGGGGAGACAACAGGTCTACCCCGATTCCAGCGGGACAACAGGTCTACCCCGACCCCGGCCAGGGACAACAGGTCTACCCTGGCTTCGCTGGGACATCAGGCCTACCCCAGCTCCGTCCGGAGACAACAGGTCTACGATGCTCTGTAGGGACAACTGGTCTACCTCAGCTCAATAGGGGCAACAGGTCTACCCTTGTTCCGTAGGGCTAGCAGATCTCTGTCACAAAGTCCTGGAAAGACAACAGGTCTACCCCGATTCCAGCGGGACACCAGGTCTACCCCGGCTTCTCTGGGAGACCAGGTCAACCTCGCTCCAGCGGAACATCAGGTCGTCCTCGCCCTGGCGGGACAACAGGTCTACCCCGACCCTGACCAGGGACAACAGGTCTACCCGGGCTTCGCTGGGACATCAGGTCTACCCCAGCTCCGTCCGGGGACAACAGGTCTACCCAGCTCTGTAGGGACATCAGGTCTACCCCAGCTCCATCCGGGGACAACAGGTCTACCAAGCTCTGTAGGGATATCAGGTCTACCCAAGCTCCGTCGGGGGACAACACGTCTACCCAGCTCTGTAGGGACATCAGGTCTACCCCGGCTCTGTCCGCGGACAACAGGTCTACCCAGCTCTGTAGAGACAACTGGTCTACCTCACCTCAATAGGGGCAACAGGTCTACCCTTGTTCCGTAGGGCTAGCAGATCTCTGTCACAAAGTCCTGCGGAGAAAACACGTCTACCCCGATTCCAGCGAGACACCAGGTCTACCCCGGCTTCTCTGGGAGACCAGGTCTACATCGCTCCAGCGGGACATCAGGTCGTCCTCGCCCTGGCGGGACAACAGGTCTACCCCGGCCCTGGCACGGACAACAGGTCTACCCAGGCTTCGCTGGGACATCAGGTCTACCCCAGCTCCGTGCGGGGACAACAGGTCTACCCAGCTCTGTAGGGATATCAGGTCTACCCCAGCTCCGTCCGGGGACAACAGGTCTACCCAGCTCTGTAGGGACATCAGGTCTACCCGAGCTCCGGCCAGGGACAACAGGTCTACCCAGCCCTGTAGGGACATCAGGTCTACCCCAGCTCCGTCCGGGGACAACAGGTCTACCATGCTCTGTAGGGACAACTGGTCTACCTCAGCTCAATAGGGGCAACAGGTCTACCCTTGTTCCGTAGGGCTAGCAGATCTCTGTCACAAAGTCCTGGAAAGAAAAGAGGTCTACCCCGTTTTCAGCTGGACAACAGGTCTACTCCGTCTTCTCTGGGACACCAGGTATACCTCGCTCCAGCGGGACATCAGGTCGTCCGCGCCCTGGCGGGACAACAGGTCTACCCCGACCCCGGCCAGGGACAACAGGTCTACCCTGGCTTCGCTGGGACATCAGGTCTACCCCAGCTCCGTCCGGAGACAACAGGTCTACCATGCTCTGTAGGGACAACTGGTCTACCTCAGCTCAATAGGGGCAACAGGTCTACCCTTGTTCCGTAGGGCTAGCAGATCTCTGTCACAAAGTCCTGGAAAGAAAAGAGGTCTACCCCGTTTTCAGCTGGACAACAGGTCTACTCCGTCTTCTCTGGGACACCAGGTATACCTCGCTCCAGCGGGACATCAGGTCGTCCTCGCCCTGGCGGGACAACAGGTCTACCCCGGCCCTGGCACGGACAACAGGTCTACCCAGGCTTCGCTGGTACATCAGGTCTACCCCAGCTCCGTGCGGGGACAACAGGTCTACCCAGCCCTGTAGGGACATCAGGTCTACCCGAGCTCCGGCCAGGGACAACAGGTCTACCCAGCTCTGTAGGGACATCAGGTCTACCCCAGCTCCGTCCGGGGACAACAGGTCTACCCAGCTCTGTAGGGACAACTGGTCTACCTCAGCTCAATAGGGACAACAGGTCTACCCTTGTTCCGTAGGGTTAGCAGACCTCTGTAACAAAGTCCTGGGGAGACAACAGGTCTACCCCGATTCCAGCGGGACAACAGGTCTACCCCGACCCCGGCCAGGGACAACAGGTCTACCCTGGCTTCGCTGGGACATCAGGCCTACCCCAGCTCCGTCCGGAGACAACAGGTCTACGATGCTCTGTAGGGACAACTGGTCTACCTCAGCTCAATAGGGGCAACAGGTCTACCCTTGTTCCGTAGGGCTAGCAGATCTCTGTCACAAAGTCCTGGAAAGACAACAGGTCTACCCCGATTCCAGCGGGACACCAGGTCTACCCCGGCTTCTCTGGGAGACCAGGTCAACCTCGCTCCAGCGGAACATCAGGTCGTCCTCGCCCTGGCGGGACAACAGGTCTACCCCGACCCTGACCAGGGACAACAGGTCTACCCGGGCTTCGCTGGGACATCAGGTCTACCCCAGCTCCGTCCGGGGACAACAGGTCTACCCAGCTCTGTAGGGACATCAGGTCTACCCCAGCTCCATCCGGGGACAACAGGTCTACCAAGCTCTGTAGGGATATCAGGTCTACCCCAGCTCCGTCGGGGGACAACACGTCTACCCAGCTCTGTAGGGACATCAGGTCTACCCCGGCTCTGTCCGCGGACAACAGGTCTACCCAGCTCTGTAGAGACAACTGGTCTACCTCACCTCAATAGGGGCAACAGGTCTACCCTTGTTCCGTAGGGCTAGCAGATCTCTGTCACAAAGTCCTGCGGAGAAAACACGTCTACCCCGATTCCAGCGAGACACCAGGTCTACCCCGGCTTCTCTGGGAGACCAGGTCTACATCGCTCCAGCGGGACATCAGGTCGTCCTCGCCCTGGCGGGACAACAGGTCTACCCCGGCCCTGGCACGGACAACAGGTCTACCCAGGCTTCGCTGGGACATCAGGTCTACCCCAGCTCCGTGCGGGGACAACAGGTCTACCCAGCCCTGTAGGGACATCAGGTCTACCCGAGCTCCGGCCAGGGACAACAGGTCTACCCAGCTCTGTAGGGACATCAGGTCTACCCCAGCTCCGTCCGGGGAAAACAGGTCTACCCAGCTCTGTAGGGACAACTGGTCTACCTCAGCTCAATAGGGACAACAGGTCTACCCTTGTTCCGTAGGGTTAGCAGACCTCTGTAACAAAGTCCTGGGGAGACAACAGGTCTACCCCGATTCCAGCGGGACAACAGGTCTACCCCGACCCCGGCCAGGGACAACAGGTCTACCCTGGCTTCGCTGGGACATCAGGCCTACCCCAGCTCCGTCCGGAGACAACAGGTCTACGATGCTCTGTAGGGACAACTGGTCTACCTCAGCTCAATAGGGGCAACAGGTCTACCCTTGTTCCGTAGGGCTAGCAGATCTCTGTCACAAAGTCCTGGAAAGACAACAGGTCTACCCCGATTCCAGCGGGACACCAGGTCTACCCCGGCTTCTCTGGGAGACCAGGTCAACCTCGCTCCAGCGGAACATCAGGTCGTCCTCGCCCTGGCGGGACAACAGGTCTACCCCGACCCTGACCAGGGACAACAGGTCTACCCGGGCTTCGCTGGGACATCAGGTCTACCACAGCTCCGTCCGGGGACAACAGGTCTACCCAGCTCTGTAGGGATATCAGGTCTACCCCAGCTCCGTCCGGGGACAACAGGTCTACCCAGCTCTGTAGGGACATCAGGTCTACCCGAGCTCCGGCCAGGGACAACAGGTCTACCCAGCCCTGTAGGGACATCAGGTCTACCCCAGCTCCGTCCGGGGACAACAGGTCTACCCAGCTCTGTAGGGACATCAGGTCTACCCCAGCTCCGTCCGGGGAAAACAGGTCTACCCAGCTCTGTAGGGACAACTGGTCTACCTCAGCTCAATAGGGACAACAGGTCTACCCTTGTTCGGGGAGACAACAGGTCTACCCCGATTCCAGCGGGACAACAGGTCTACCCCGGCTTCTCTGGGAGACCAGGTCTACCTCGCTCCAGCGGGACATCAGGTCGTCCGCGCCCTGGCGGGACAACAGGTCTACCCCGACCCCGGCCAGGGACAACAGGTCTACCCTGGCTTCGCTGGGACATCAGGTCTACCCCAGCTCTGTCCGGAGACAACAGGTCTACCATGCTCTGTAGGGACAACTGGTCTACCTCACCTCAATAGGGGCAACAGGTCTACCCTTGTTCCGTAGGGCTAGAAGATCTCTGTCACAAAGTCCTGCGGAGAAAACACGTCTACCCCGATTCCAGCGGGACACCAGGTCTACCCCGGCTTCTCTGGGAGACCAGGTCTACATCGCTCCAGCGGGACATCAGGCCGTCCTCGCCCTGGCGGGACAACAGGTCTACCCCGACCCTGGCCAGGGACAACAGGTCTACCCGGGCTTCGCTGGGACATCAGGTCTACCCCAGCTCCGTGCGGGGACAACAGGTCTACCCAGCTCTGTAGGGACATCAGGTCTACCCAAGCTCCGTCGGCGGACAACAGGTCTACCCAGCTCTGTAGGGACATCAGGTCTACCCGAGCTCCGGCCAGGAACAACACGTCTACCCAGCTCTGTAGGGACATCAGGTCTACCCGAGCTCCGGCCAGGGACAACAGGTCTACCCAGCTCTGTAGAGACAACTGGTCTACCTCACCTCAATAGGGGCAACAGGTCTACCCTTGTTCCGTAGGGCTAGCAGATCTCTGTGACAAAGTCCTGGGGAGAAAACACGTCTACCCCGATTCCAGCGAGACACCAGGTCTACCCCGGATTCTCTGTGACACCAGGTCTACCTCGCTCCCGCGGGACATCAGGTCGTCCTCGCCCTGGCGGGACAACAGGTCTACCCCGGCCCTGGCACGGACAACAGGTCTACCCAGGCTTCGCTGGGACATCAGGTCTACCCCAGCTCCGTCCAGGGACAACAGGTCTACCCAGCTCTGTAGGGACATCAGGTCTACCCCAGCTCCGTCCGGGAACAACAGGTCTACCCAGCTCTGTAGGGACATCAGGTCTACCCCAGCTCCGTCCAGGTACAACAGGTCTACCCAGCTCTGTAGGGACATCAGGTCTACCCCAGCTCCGTCCGGGGAAAACAGGTCTACCCAGCTCTGTAGGGACAACTGGTCTACCTCAGCTCAATAGGGACAACAGGTCTACCCTTGTTCCGTAGGGTTAGCAGACCTCTGTAACAAAGTCCTGGGGAGACAACAGGTCTACCCCGATTCCAGCGGGACAACAGGTCTACCCCGACCCCGGCCAGGGACAACAGGTCTACCCTGGCTTCGCTGGGACATCAGGCCTACCCCAGCTCCGTCCGGAGACAACAGGTCTACGATGCTCTGTAGGGACAACTGGTCTACCTCAGCTCAATAGGGGCAACAGGTCTACCCTTGTTCCGTAGGGCTAGCAGATCTCTGTCACAAAGTCCTGGAAAGACAACAGGTCTACCCCGATTCCAGCGGGACACCAGGTCTACCCCGGCTTCTCTGGGAGACCAGGTCAACCTCGCTCCAGCGGAACATCAGGTCGTCCTCGCCCTGGCGGGACAACCGGTCTACCCCGACCCTGACCAGGGACAACAGGTCTACCCGGGCTTCGCTGGGACATCAGGTCTACCCCAGCTCCGTCCGGGGACAACAGGTCTACCCAGCTCTGTAGGGACATCAGGTCTACCCCAGCTCCATCCGGGGACAACAGGTCTACCAAGCTCTGTAGGGATATCAGGTCTACCCAAGCTCCGTCGGGGGACAACAGGTCTACCCAGCTCTGTAGGGACATCAGGTCTACCCGAGCTCCGGCCAGGAACAACACGTCTACCCAGCTCTGTAGGGACATCAGGTCTACCCCGGCTCTGTCCGCGGACAACAGGTCTACCCAGCTCTGTAGAGACAACTGGTCTACCTCACCTCAATAGGGGCAACAGGTCTACCCTTGTTCCGTAGGGCTAGCAGATCTCTGTCACAAAGTCCTGCGGAGAAAACACGTCTACCCCGATTCCAGCGAGACACCAGGTCTACCCCGGCTTCTCTGGGAGACCAGGTCTACATCGCTCCAGCGGGACATCAGGTCGTCCTCGCCCTGGCGGGACAACAGGTCTACCCCGGCCCTGGCACGGACAACAGGTCTACCCAGGCTTCGCTGGGACATCAGGTCTACCCCAGCTCCGTGCGGGGACAACAGGTCTACCCAGCCCTGTAGGGACATCAGGTCTACCCGAGCTCCGGCCAGGGACAACAGGTCTACCCAGCTCTGTAGGGACATCAGGTCTACCCCAGCTCCGTCCGGGGACAACAGGTCTACCCAGCTCTGTAGGGACAACTGGTCTACCTCAGCTCAATAGGGACAACAGGTCTACCCTTGTTCCGTAGGGTTAGCAGACCTCTGTAACAAAGTCCTGGGGAGACAACAGGTCTACCCCGATTCCAGCGGGACAACAGGTCTACCCCGACCCCGGCCAGGGACAACAGGTCTACCCTGGCTTCGCTGGGACATCAGGCCTACCCCAGCTCCGTCCGGAGACAACAGGTCTACGATGCTCTGTAGGGACAACTGGTCTACCTCAGCTCAATAGGGGCAACAGGTCTACCCTTGTTCCGTAGGGCTAGCAGATCTCTGTCACAAAGTCCTGGAAAGACAACAGGTCTACCCCGATTCCAGCGGGACACCAGGTCTACCCCGGCTTCTCTGGGAGACCAGGTCAACCTCGCTCCAGCGGAACATCAGGTCGTCCTCGCCCTGGCGGGACAACAGGTCTACCCCGACCCTGACCAGGGACAACAGGTCTACCCGGGCTTCGCTGGGACATCAGGTCTACCCCAGCTCCGTCCGGGGACAACAGGTCTACCCAGCTCTGTAGGGACATCAGGTCTACCCCAGCTCCATCCGGGGACAACAGGTCTACCAAGCTCTGTAGGGATATCAGGTCTACCCAAGCTCCGTCGGGGGACAACACGTCTACCCAGCTCTGTAGGGACATCAGGTCTACCCCGGCTCTGTCCGCGGACAACAGGTCTACCCAGCTCTGTAGAGACAACTGGTCTACCTCACCTCAATAGGGGCAACAGGTCTACCCTTGTTCCGTAGGGCTAGCAGATCTCTGTCACAAAGTCCTGCGGAGAAAACACGTCTACCCCGATTCCAGCGAGACACCAGGTCTACCCCGGCTTCTCTGGGAGACCAGGTCTACATCGCTCCAGCGGGACATCAGGTCGTCCTCGCCCTGGCGGGACAACAGGTCTACCCCGGCCCTGGCACGGACAACAGGTCTACCCAGGCTTCGCTGGGACATCAGGTCTACCCCAGCTCCGTGCGGGGACAACAGGTCTACCCAGCTCTGTAGGGATATCAGGTCTACCCCAGCTCCGTCCGGGGACAACAGGTCTACCCAGCTCTGTAGGGACATCAGGTCTACCCGAGCTCCGGCCAGGGACAACAGGTCTACCCAGCCCTGTAGGGACATCAGGTCTACCCCAGCTCCGTCCGGGGACAACAGGTCTACCCAGCTCTGTAGGGACATCAGGTCTACCCCAGCTCCGTCCGGGGAAAACAGGTCTACCCAGCTCTGTAGGGACAACTGGTCTACCTCAGCTCAATAGGGACAACAGGTCTACCCTTGTTCCGTAGGGTTAGCAGACCTCTGTAACAAAGTCCTGGGGAGACAACAGGTCTACCCCGATTCCAGCGGGACAACAGGTCTACCCCGGCTTCTCTGGGAGACCAGGTCTACCTCGCTCCAGCGGGACATCAGGTCGTCCGCGCCCTGGCGGGACAACAGGTCTACCCCGACCCCGGCCAGGGACAACAGGTCTACCCTGGCTTCGCTGGGACATCAGGTCTACCCCAGCTCCGTCCGGAGACAACAGGTCTACCATGCTCTGTAGGGACAACTGGTCTACCTCAGCTCAATAGGGGCAACAGGTCTACCCTTGTTCCGTAGGGCTAGCAGATCTCTGTCACAAAGTCCTGGAAAGAAAACAGGTCTACCCCGTTTTCAGCTGGACAACAGGTCTACTCCGTCTTCTCTGGGACACCAGGTATACCTCGCTCCAGCGGGACATCAGGTCGTCCTCGCCCTGGCGGGACAACAGGTCTACCCCGGCCCTGGCCAGGGACAACAGGTCTACCCAGGCTTCGCTGGGACATCAGGTCTACCCCAGCTCCGTGCGGGGACAACAGGTCTACCCAGCTCTGTAGGGATATCAGGTCTACCCGAGCTCCGGCCAGGGACAACAGGTCTACCCAGCTCTGTAGGGACATCAGGTCTACCCCAGCTCCGTCCGGGGAAAACAGGTCTACCCAGCTCTGTAGGGACAACTGGTCTACCTCAGCTCAATAGGGACAACAGGTCTACCCTTGTTCCGTAGGGTTAGCAGACCTCTGTAACAAAGTCCTGGGGAGACAACAGGTCTACCCCGATTCCAGCGGGACAACAGGTCTACCCCGGCTTCTCTGGGAGACCAGGTCTACCTCGCTCCAGCGGGACATCAGGTCGTCCGCGCCCTGGCGGGACAACAGGTCTACCCCGACCCCGGCCAGGGACAACAGGTCTACCCTGGCTTCGCTGGGACATCAGGTCTACCCCAGCTCCGTCCGGAGACAACAGGTCTACCATGCTCTGTAGGGACAACTGGTCTACCTCACCTCAATAGGGGCAACAGGTCTACCCTTGTTCCGTAGGGCTAGCAGATCTCTGTCACAAAGTCCTGCGGAGAAAACACGTCTACCCCGATTCCAGCGGGACACCAGGTCTACCCCGGCTTCTCTGGGAGACCAGGTCTACATCGCTCCAGCGGGACATCAGGCCGTCCTCGCCCTGGCGGGACAACAGGTCTACCCCGACCCTGGCCAGGGACAACAGGTCTACCCGGGCTTCGCTGGGACATCAGGTCTACCCCAGCTCCGTGCGGGGACAACAGGTCTACCCAGCTCTGTAGGGACATCAGGTCTACCCAAGCTCCGTCGGCGGACAACAGGTCTACCCAGCTCTGTAGGGACATCAGGTCTACCCGAGCTCCGGCCAGGAACAACACGTCTACCCAGCTCTGTAGGGACATCAGGTCTACCCGAGCTCCGGCCAGGGACAACAGGTCTACCCAGCTCTGTAGAGACAACTGGTCTACCTCACCTCAATAGGGGCAACAGGTCTACCCTTGTTCCGTAGGGCTAGCAGATCTCTGTGACAAAGTCCTGGGGAGAAAACACGTCTACCCCGATTCCAGCGAGACACCAGGTCTACCCCGGATTCTCTGTGACACCAGGTCTACCTCGCTCCCCGCGGGACATCAGGTCGTCCTCGCCCTGGCGGGACAACAGGTCTACCCCGGCCCTGGCACGGACAACAGGTCTACCCAGGCTTCGCTGGGACATCAGGTCTACCCCAGCTCCGTCCAGGGACAACAGGTCTACCCAGCTCTGTAGGGACATCAGGTCTACCCCAGCTCCGTCCGGGAACAACAGGTCTACCCAGCTCTGTAGGGACATCAGGTCTACCCCAGCTCCGTCCAGGTACAACAGGTCTACCCAGCTCTGTAGGGACATCAGGTCTACCCCAGCTCCGTCCGGGGAAAACAGGTCTACCCCAGCTCTGTAGGGACAACTGGTCTACCTCAGCTCAATAGGGACAACAGGTCTACCCTTGTTCCGTAGGGTTAGCAGACCTCTGTAACAAAGTCCTGGGGAGACAACAGGTCTACCCCGATTCCAGCGGGACAACAGGTCTACCCCGACCCCGGCCAGGGACAACAGGTCTACCCTGGCTTCGCTGGGACATCAGGCCTACCCCAGCTCCGTCCGGAGACAACAGGTCTACGATGCTCTGTAGGGACAACTGGTCTACCTCAGCTCAATAGGGGCAACAGGTCTACCCTTGTTCCGTAGGGCTAGCAGATCTCTGTCACAAAGTCCTGGAAAGACAACAGGTCTACCCCGATTCCAGCGGGACACCAGGTCTACCCCGGCTTCTCTGGGAGACCAGGTCAACCTCGCTCCAGCGGAACATCAGGTCGTCCTCGCCCTGGCGGGACAACCGGTCTACCCCGACCCTGACCAGGGACAACAGGTCTACCCGGGCTTCGCTGGGACATCAGGTCTACCCCAGCTCCGTCCGGGGACAACAGGTCTACCCAGCTCTGTAGGGACATCAGGTCTACCCCAGCTCCATCCGGGGACAACAGGTCTACCAAGCTCTGTAGGGATATCAGGTCTACCCAAGCTCCGTCGGGGGACAACAGGTCTACCCAGCTCTGTAGGGACATCAGGTCTACCCGAGCTCCGGCCAGGAACAACACGTCTACCCAGCTCTGTAGGGACATCAGGTCTACCCCCGGCTCTGTCCGCGGACAACAGGTCTACCCAGCTCTGTAGAGACAACTGGTCTACCTCACCTCAATAGGGGCAACAGGTCTACCCTTGTTCCGTAGGGCTAGCAGATCTCTGTCACAAAGTCCTGCGGAGAAAACACGTCTACCCCGATTCCAGCGAGACACCAGGTCTACCCCGGCTTCTCTGGGAAGACCAGGTCTACATCGCTCCAGCGGGACATCAGGTCGTCCTCGCCCTGGCGGGACAACAGGTCTACCCCGGCCCTGGCACGGACAACAGGTCTACCCAGGCTTCGCTGGGACATCAGGTCTACCCCAGCTCCGTGCGGGGACAACAGGTCTACCCAGCCCTGTAGGGACATCAGGTCTACCCGAGCTCCGGCCAGGGACAACAGGTCTACCCAGCTCTGTAGGGACATCAGGTCTACCCCAGCTCCGTCCGGGGACAACAGGTCTACCCAGCTCTGTAGGGACAACTGGTCTACCTCAGCTCAATAGGGACAACAGGTCTACCCTTGTTCCGTAGGGTTAGCAGACCTCTGTAACAAAGTCCTGGGGAGACAACAGGTCTACCCCGATTCCAGCGGGACAACAGGTCTACCCCGACCCCGGCCAGGGACAACAGGTCTACCCTGGCTTCGCTGGGACATCAGGCCTACCCCAGCTCCGTCCGGAGACAACAGGTCTACGATGCTCTGTAGGGACAACTGGTCTACCTCAGCTCAATAGGGGCAACAGGTCTACCCTTGTTCCGTAGGGCTAGCAGATCTCTGTCACAAAGTCCTGGAAAGGACAACAGGTCTACCCCGATTCCAGCGGGACACCAGGTCTACCCCGGCTTCTCTGGGAGACCAGGTCAACCTCGCTCCAGCGGAACATCAGGTCGTCCTCCGCCTGGCGGGACAACAGGTCTACCCCGACCCTGACCAGGGACAACAGGTCTACCCGGGCTTCGCTGGGACATCAGGTCTACCCCAGCTCCGTCCGGGGACAACAGGTCTACCCAGCTCTGTAGGGGACATCAGGTCTACCCCAGCTCCATCCGGGGACAACAGGTCTACCAAGCTCTGTAGGGATATCAGGTCTACCCAAGCTCCGTCGGGGGACAACACGTCTACCCAGCTCTGTAGGGACATCAGGTCTACCCCGGCTCTGTCCGCGGACAACAGGTCTACCCAGCTCTGTAGAGACAACTGGTCTACCTCACCTCAATAGGGGCAACAGGTCTACCCTTGTTCCGTAGGGCTAGCAGATCTCTGTCACAAAGTCCTGCGGAGAAAACACGTCTACCCCGATTCCAGCGAGACACCAGGTCTACCCCGGCTTCTCTGGGAGACCAGGTCTACATCGCTCCAGCGGGACATCAGGTCGTCCTCGCCCTGGCGGGACAACAGGTCTACCCCGGCCCTGGCACGGACAACAGGTCTACCCAGGCTTCGCTGGGACATCAGGTCTACCCCAGCTCCGTGCGGGGACAACAGGTCTACCCAGCTCTGTAGGGATATCAGGTCTACCCCAGCTCCGTCCGGGGACAACAGGTCTACCCAGCTCTGTAGGGACATCAGGTCTACCCCGAGCTCCGGCCAGGGACAACAGGTCTACCCAGCCCTGTAGGGACATCAGGTCTACCCCCAGCTCCGTCCGGGGACAACAGGTCTACCCAGCTCTGTAGGGACATCAGGTCTACCCCAGCTCCGTCCGGGGAAAACAGGTCTACCCAGCTCTGTAGGGACAACTGGTCTACCTCAGCTCAATAGGGACAACAGGTCTACCCTTGTTCCGTAGGGTTAGCAGACCTCTGTAACAAAGTCCTGGGGAGACAACAGGTCTACCCCGATTCCAGCGGGACAACAGGTCTACCCCGGCTTCTCTGGGAGACCAGGTCTACCTCGCTCCAGCGGGACATCAGGTCGTCCGCGCCCTGGCGGGACAACAGGTCTACCCCGACCCCGGCCAGGGACAACAGGTCTACCCTGGCTTCGCTGGGACATCAGGTCTACCCCAGCTCCGTCCGGAGACAACAGGTCTACCATGCTCTGTAGGGACAACTGGTCTACCTCAGCTCAATAGGGGCAACAGGTCTACCCTTGTTCCGTAGGGCTAGCAGATCTCTGTCACAAAGTCCTGGAAAGAAAACAGGTCTACCCCGTTTTCAGCTGGACAACAGGTCTACTCCGTCTTCTCTGGGACACCCAGGTATACCTCGCTCCAGCGGGACATCAGGTCGTCCTCGCCCTGGCGGGACAACAGGTCTACCCGGCCCTGGCCAGGGACAACAGGTCTACCCAGGCTTCGCTGGGACATCAGGTCTACCCCAGCTCCGTGCGGGGACAACAGGTCTACCCAGCTCTGTAGGGATATCAGGTCTACCCGAGCTCCGGCCAGGGACCAACAGGTCTACCCAGCTCTGTAGGGACATCAGGTCTACCCCAGCTCCGTCCGGGGAAAACAGGTCTACCCAGCTCTGTAGGGACAACTGGTCTACCTCAGCTCAATAGGGACAACAGGTCTACCCTTGTTCCGTAGGGTTAGCAGACCTCTGTAACAAAGTCCTGGGGAGACAACAGGTCTACCCCGATTCCAGCGGGACAACAGGTCTACCCCGGCTTCTCTGGGAGACCAGGTCTACCTCGCTCCAGCGGGACATCAGGTCGTCCGCGCCCTGGCGGGACAACAGGTCTACCCCGACCCCGGCCAGGGACAACAGGTCTACCCTGGCTTCGCTGGGACATCAGGTCTACCCCAGCTCCGTCCGGAGACAACAGGTCTACCATGCTCTGTAGGGACAACTGGTCTACCTCACCTCAATAGGGGCAACAGGTCTACCCTTGTTCCGTAGGGCTAGCAGATCTCTGTCACAAAGTCCCTGCGGAGAAAACACGTCTACCCCGATTCCAGCGGGACACCAGGTCTACCCCGGCTTCTCTGGGAGACCAGGTCTACATCGCTCCAGCGGGACATCAGGCCGTCCTCGCCCTGGCGGGACAACAGGTCTACCCCGACCCTGGCCAGGGACAACAGGTCTACCCGGGCTTCGCTGGGACATCAGGTCTACCCCCAGCTCCGTGCGGGGACAACAGGTCTACCCAGCTCTGTAGGGACATCAGGTCTACCCAAGCTCCGTCGGCGGACAACAGGTCTACCCAGCTCTGTAGGGACATCAGGTCTACCCGAGCTCCGGCCAGGAACAACACGTCTACCCAGCTCTGTAGGGACATCAGGTCTACCCGAGCTCCGGCCAGGGACAACAGGTCTACCCAGCTCTGTAGAGACAACTGGTCTACCTCACCTCAATAGGGGCAACAGGTCTACCCTTGTTCCGTAGGGCTAGCAGATCTCTGTGACAAAGTCCTGGGGAGAAAAACACGTCTACCCCGATTCCAGCGAGACACCAGGTCTACCCCGGATTCTCTGTGACACCAGGTCTACCTCGCTCCCGCGGGACATCAGGTCGTCCTCGCCCTGGCGGGACAACAGGTCTACCCCGGCCCTGGCACGGACAACAGGTCTACCCAGGCTTCGCTGGGACATCAGGTCTACCCCAGCTCCGTCCAGGGACAACAGGTCTACCCAGCTCTGTAGGGACATCAGGTCTACCCCAGCTCCGTCCGGGAACAACAGGTCTACCCAGCTCTGTAGGGACATCAGGTCTACCCCAGCTCCGTCCAGGTACAACAGGTCTACCCAGCTCTGTAGGGACATCAGGTCTACCCCAGCTCCGTCCGGGGAAAACAGGTCTACCCAGCTCTGTAGGGACAACTGGTCTACCTCAGCTCAATAGGGACAACAGGTCTACCCTTGTTCCGTAGGGTTAGCAGACCTCTGTAACAAAGTCCTGGGGAGACAACAGGTCTACCCCCGATTCCAGCGGGACAACAGGTCTACCCCGACCCCGGGCCAGGGACAACAGGTCTACCCTGGCTTCGCTGGGACATCAGGCCTACCCCAGCTCCGTCCGGAGACAACAGGTCTACGATGCTCTGTAGGGACAACTGGTCTACCTCAGCTCAATAGGGGCAACAGGTCTACCCTTGTTCCGTAGGGCTAGCAGATCTCTGTCACAAAGTCCTGGAAAGACAACAGGTCTACCCCGATTCCAGCGGGACACCAGGTCTACCCCGCTTCTCTGGGAGACCAGGTCAACCTCGCTCCAGCGGAACATCAGGTCGTCCTCGCCCTGGCGGGACAACCGGTCTACCCCGACCCTGGACCAGGGACAACAGGTCTACCCGGGCTTCGCTGGGACATCAGGTCTACCCCAGCCTCCGTCCGGGGACAACAGGTCTACCCAGCTCTGTAGGGACATCAGGTCTACCCCAGCTCCATCCGGGGACAACAGGTCTACCAAGCTCTGTAGGGATATCAGGTCTACCCAAGCTCCGTCGGGGGACAACAGGTCTACCCAGCTCTGTAGGGACATCAGGTCTACCCGAGCTCCGGCCAGGAACAACACGTCTACCCAGCTCTGTAGGGACATCAGGTCTACCCCGGCTCTGTCCGCGGACAACAGGTCTACCCAGCTCTGTAGAGACAACTGGTCTACCTCACCTCAATAGGGGCAACAGGTCTACCCTTGTTCCGTAGGGCTAGCAGATCTCTGTCACAAAGTCCTGCGGAGAAAACACGTCTACCCCGATTCCAGCGAGACACCAGGTCTACCCCGGCTTCTCTGGGAGACCAGGTCTACATCGCTCCAGCGGGACATCAGGTCGTCCTCGCCCTGGCGGGACAACAGGTCTACCCCGGCCCTGGCACGGACAACAGGTCTACCCAGGCTTCGCTGGGACATCAGGTCTACCCCAGCTCCGTGCGGGGACAACAGGTCTACCCAGCCCTGTAGGGACATCAGGTCTACCCGAGCTCCGGCCAGGGACAACAGGTCTACCCAGCTCTGTAGGGACATCAGGTCTACCCCAGCTCCGTCCGGGGACAACAGGTCTACCCAGCTCTGTAGGGACAACTGGTCTACCTCAGCTCAATAGGGACAACAGGTCTACCCTTGTTCCGTAGGGTTAGCAGACCTCTGTAACAAAGTCCTGGGGAGACAACAGGTCTACCCCGATTCCAGCGGGACAACAGGTCTACCCCCGACCCCGGCCAGGGACAACAGGTCTACCCTGGCTTCGCTGGGACATCAGGCCTACCCCAGCTCCGTCCGGAGACAACAGGTCTACGATGCTCTGTAGGGACAACTGGTCTACCTCAGCTCAATAGGGGCAACAGGTCTACCCTTGTTCCGTAGGGCTAGCAGATCTCTGTCACAAAGTCCCTGGAAAGACAACAGGTCTACCCCGATTCCAGCGGGACACCAGGTCTACCCCGGCTTCTCTGGGAGACCAGGTCAACCTCGCTCCAGCGGAACATCAGGTCGTCCTCGCCCTGGCGGGACAACAGGTCTACCCCGACCCTGACCAGGGACAACAGGTCTACCCGGGCTTCGCTGGGACATCAGGTCTACCCCAGCTCCGTCCGGGGACAACAGGTCTACCCAGCTCTGTAGGGACATCAGGTCTACCCCAGCTCCATCCGGGGACAACAGGTCTACCAAGCTCTGTAGGGATATCAGGTCTACCCAAGCTCCGTCGGGGGACAACACGTCTACCCAGCTCTGTAGGGACATCAGGTCTACCCCGGCTCTGTCCGCGGACAACAGGTCTACCCAGCTCTGTAGAGACAACTGGTCTACCTCACCTCAATAGGGGCAACAGGTCTACCCTTGTTCCGTAGGGCTAGCAGATCTCTGTCACAAAGTCCTGCGGGAGAAAACACGTCTACCCCGATTCCAGCGAGACACCAGGTCTACCCCGGCTTCTCTGGGAGACCAGGTCTACATCGCTCCAGCGGGACATCAGGTCGTCCTCGCCCTGGCGGGACAACAGGTCTACCCCGGCCCTGGCACGGACAACAGGTCTACCCAGGCTTCGCTGGGACATCAGGTCTACCCCAGCTCCGTGCGGGGACAACAGGTCTACCCAGCTCTGTAGGGATATCAGGTCTACCCCAGCTCCGTCCGGGGACAACAGGTCTACCCAGCTCTGTAGGGACATCAGGTCTACCCGAGCTCCGGCCAGGGACAACAGGTCTACCCAGCCCTGTAGGGACATCAGGTCTACCCCAGCTCCGTCCGGGGACAACAGGTCTACCCAGCTCTGTAGGGACATCAGGTCTACCCCAGCTCCGTCCGGGGAAAACAGGTCTACCCAGCTCTGTAGGGACAACTGGTCTACCTCAGCTCAATAGGGACAACAGGTCTACCCTTGTTCCGTAGGGTTAGCAGACCTCTGTAACAAAGTCCTGGGGAGACAACAGGTCTACCCCGATTCCAGCGGGACAACAGGTCTACCCCGGCTTCTCTGGGAGACCAGGTCTACCTCGCTCCAGCGGGACATCAGGTCGTCCGCGCCCTGGCGGGACAACAGGTCTACCCCGACCCCCGGCCAGGGACAACAGGTCTACCCTGGCTTCGCTGGGACATCAGGTCTACCCCCCACTGTAGGGACAACTGGTCTACCTCAGCTCAATAGGGGCAACAGGTCTACCCTTGTTCCGTAGGGCTAGCAGATCTCTGTCACAAAGTCCTGGAAAGAAAAACAGGTCTACCCCGTTTTCAGCTGGACAACAGGTCTACTCCGTCTTCTCTGGACACCAGGTATACCTCGCTCCAGCGGGACATCAGGTCGTCCTCGCCCTGGCGGGACAACAGGTCTACCCCGGCCCTGGCCAGGGACAACAGGTCTACCCAGGCTTCGCTGGGACATCAGGTCTACCCCAGCTCCGTGCGGGGACAACAGGTCTACCCAGCTCTGTAGGGATATCAGGTCTACCCGAGCTCCGGCCAGGGACAACAGGTCTACCCAGCTCTGTAGGGACATCAGGTCTACCCCAGCTCCGTCCGGGGAAAACAGGTCTACCCAGCTCTGTAGGGACAACTGGTCTACCTCAGCTCAATAGGGACAACAGGTCTACCCTTGTTCCGTAGGGTTAGCAGACCTCTGTAACAAAGTCCTGGGGAGACAACAGGTCTACCCCGATTCCAGCGGGACAACAGGTCTACCCCGGCTTCTCTGGGAGACCAGGTCTACCTCGCTCCAGCGGGACATCAGGTCGTCCGCGCCCTGGCGGGACAACAGGTCTACCCCGACCCCGGCCAGGGACAACAGGTCTACCCTGGCTTCGCTGGGACATCAGGTCTACCCCAGCTCCGTCCGGAGACAACAGGTCTACCATGCTCTGTAGGGACAACTGGTCTACCTCACCTCAATAGGGGCAACAGGTCTACCCTTGTTCCGTAGGGCTAGCAGATCTCTGTCACAAAGTCCTGCGGAGAAAACACGTCTACCCCGATTCCAGCGGGACACCAGGTCTACCCCGGCTTCTCTGGGAGACCAGGTCTACATCGCTCCAGCGGGACATCAGGCCGTCCTCGCCCTGGCGGGACAACAGGTCTACCCCGACCCTGGCCAGGGACAACAGGTCTACCCGGGCTTCGCTGGGACATCAGGTCTACCCCAGCTCCGTGCGGGGACAACAGGTCTACCCAGCTCTGTAGGGACATCAGGTCTACCCAAGCTCCGTCGGCGGACAACAGGTCTACCCAGCTCTGTAGGGACATCAGGTCTACCCGAGCTCCGGCCAGGAACAACACGTCTACCCAGCTCTGTAGGGACATCAGGTCTACCCGAGCTCCGGCCAGGGACAACAGGTCTACCCAGCTCTGTAGAGACAACTGGTCTACCTCACCTCAATAGGGGCAACAGGTCTACCCTTGTTCCGTAGGGCTAGCAGATCTCTGTGACAAAGTCCTGGGGAGAAAACACGTCTACCCCGATTCCAGCGAGACACCAGGTCTACCCCGGATTCTCTGTGACACCAGGTCTACCTCGCTCCCGCGGGACATCAGGTCGTCCTCGCCCTGGCGGGACAACAGGTCTACCCCGGCCCTGGCACGGACAACAGGTCTACCCAGGCTTCGCTGGGACATCAGGTCTACCCCAGCTCCGTCCAGGGACAACAGGTCTACCCAGCTCTGTAGGGACATCAGGTCTACCCCAGCTCCGTCCGGGAACAACAGGTCTACCCAGCTCTGTAGGGACATCAGGTCTACCCCAGCTCCGTCCAGGTACAACAGGTCTACCCAGCTCTGTAGGGACATCAGGTCTACCCCAGCTCCGTCCGGGGAAAACAGGTCTACCCAGCTCTGTAGGGACAACTGGTCTACCTCAGCTCAATAGGGACAACAGGTCTACCCTTGTTCCGTAGGGTTAGCAGACCTCTGTAACAAAGTCCTGGGGAGACAACAGGTCTACCCCGATTCCAGCGGG
This sequence comes from Agelaius phoeniceus, assembly GCF_020745825.1. Classification (NCBI taxonomy): domain Eukaryota; kingdom Metazoa; phylum Chordata; class Aves; order Passeriformes; family Icteridae; genus Agelaius; species Agelaius phoeniceus. Next base: position 9,344 of record NW_026531026.1, on the reverse strand, counting down.
ACAACAGGTCTACCCCGACCCCGGCCAGGGACAACAGGTCTACCCTGGCTTCGCTGGGACATCAGGCCTACCCCAGCTCCGTCCGGAGACAACAGGTCTACGATTGCTCTGTAGGGACAACTGGTCTACCTCAGCTCAATAGGGGCAACAGGTCTACCCTTGTTCCGTAGGGCTAGCAGATCTCTGTCACAAAGTCCTGGAAAGACAACAGGTCTACCCCGATTCCAGCGGGACACCAGGTCTACCCCGGCTTTCTCTGGGAGACCAGGTCAACCTCGCTCCAGCGGAACATCAGGTCGTCCTCGCCCTGGCGGGACAACCGGTCTACCCCGACCCTGACCAGGGACAACAGGTCTACCCGGGCTTCGCTGGGACATCAGGTCTACCCCAGCTCCGTCCGGGGACAACAGGTCTACCAGCTCTGTAGGGACATCAGGTCTACCCCAGCTCATCCGGGGACAACAGGTCTACCAAGCTCTGTAGGGATATCAGGTCTACCCAAGCTCCGTCGGGGGACAACAGGTCTACCCAGCTCTGTAGGGACATCAGGTCTACCCGAGCTCCGGCCAGGAACAACACGTCTACCCAGCTCTGTAGGGACATCAGGTCTACCCCGGCTCTGTCCGCGGACAACAGGTCTACCCAGCTCTGTAGAGACAACTGGTCTACCTCACCTCAATAGGGGCAACAGGTCTACCCTTGTTCCGTAGGGCTAGCAGATCTCTGTCACAAAGTCCTGCGGAGAAAACACGTCTACCCCGATTCCAGCGAGACACCAGGTCTACCCCGGCTTCTCTGGGAGACCAGGTCTACATCGCTCCAGCGGGACATCAGGTCGTCCTCGCCCTGGCGGGACAACAGGTCTACCCCGGCCCTGGCACGGACAACAGGTCTACCCAGGCTTCGCTGGGACATCAGGTCTACCCCAGCTCCGTGCGGGGACAACAGGTCTACCCAGCCCTGTAGGGACATCAGGTCTACCCGAGCTCCGGCCAGGGACAACAGGTCTACCCAGCTCTGTAGGGACATCAGGTCTACCCCAGCTCCGTCCGGGGACAACAGGTCTACCCAGCTCTGTAGGGACAACTGGTCTACCTCAGCTCAATAGGGACAACAGGTCTACCCTTGTTCCGTAGGGTTAGCAGACCTCTGTAACAAAGTCCTGGGGAGACAACAGGTCTACCCCGATTCCAGCGGGACAACAGGTCTACCCCGACCCCGGCCAGGGACAACAGGTCTACCCTGGCTTCGCTGGGACATCAGGCCTACCCCAGCTCCGTCCGGAGACAACAGGTCTACGATGCTCTGTAGGGACAACTGGTCTACCTCAGCTCAATAGGGGCAACAGGTCTACCCTTGTTCCGTAGGGCTAGCAGATCTCTGTCACAAAGTCCTGGAAAGACAACAGGTCTACCCCGATTCCAGCGGGACACCAGGTCTACCCCGGCTTCTCTGGGAGACCAGGTCAACCTCGCTCCAGCGGAACATCAGGTCGTCCTCGCCCTGGCGGGACAACAGGTCTACCCCGACCCTGACCAGGGACAACAGGTCTACCCGGGCTTCGCTGGGACATCAGGTCTACCCCAGCTCCGTCCGGGGACAACAGGTCTACCCAGCTCTGTAGGGACATCAGGTCTACCCCAGCTCCATCCGGGGACAACAGGTCTACCAAGCTCTGTAGGGATATCAGGTCTACCCAAGCTCCGTCGGGGGACAACACGTCTACCCAGCTCTGTAGGGACATCAGGTCTACCCCGGCTCTGTCCGCGGACAACAGGTCTACCCAGCTCTGTAGAGACAACTGGTCTACCTCACCTCAATAGGGGCAACAGGTCTACCCTTGTTCCGTAGGGCTAGCAGATCTCTGTCACAAAGTCCTGCGGAGAAAACACGTCTACCCCGATTCCAGCGAGACACCAGGTCTACCCCGGCTTCTCTGGGAGACCAGGTCTACATCGCTCCAGCGGGACATCAGGTCGTCCTCGCCCTGGCGGGACAACAGGTCTACCCCGGCCCTGGCACGGACAACAGGTCTACCCAGGCTTCGCTGGGACATCAGGTCTACCCCAGCTCCGTGCGGGGACAACAGGTCTACCCAGCTCTGTAGGGATATCAGGTCTACCCCAGCTCCGTCCGGGGACAACAGGTCTACCCAGCTCTGTAGGGACATCAGGTCTACCCGAGCTCCGGCCAGGGACAACAGGTCTACCCAGCCCTGTAGGGACATCAGGTCTACCCCAGCTCCGTCCGGGGACAACAGGTCTACCCAGCTCTGTAGGGACATCAGGTCTACCCCAGCTCCGTCCGGGGAAAACAGGTCTACCCAGCTCTGTAGGGACAACTGGTCTACCTCAGCTCAATAGGGACAACAGGTCTACCCTTGTTCCGTAGGGTTAGCAGACCTCTGTAACAAAGTCCTGGGGAGACAACAGGTCTACCCCGATTCCAGCGGGACAACAGGTCTACCCCGGCTTCTCTGGGAGACCAGGTCTACCTCGCTCCAGCGGGACATCAGGTCGTCCGCGCCCTGGCGGGACAACAGGTCTACCCCGACCCCGGCCAGGGACAACAGGTCTACCCTGGCTTCGCTGGGACATCAGGTCTACCCCAGCTCCGTCCGGAGACAACAGGTCTACCATGCTCTGTAGGGACAACTGGTCTACCTCAGCTCAATAGGGGCAACAGGTCTACCCTTGTTCCGTAGGGCTAGCAGATCTCTGTCACAAAGTCCTGGAAAGAAAACAGGTCTACCCCGTTTTCAGCTGGACAACAGGTCTACTCCGTCTTCTCTGGGACACCAGGTATACCTCGCTCCAGCGGGACATCAGGTCGTCCTCGCCCTGGCGGGACAACAGGTCTACCCCGGCCCTGGCCAGGGACAACAGGTCTACCCAGGCTTCGCTGGGACATCAGGTCTACCCCAGCTCCGTGCGGGGACAACAGGTCTACCCAGCTCTGTAGGGATATCAGGTCTACCCGAGCTCCGGCCAGGACAACAGGTCTACCCAGCTCTGTAGGGACATCAGGTCTACCCCAGCTCCGTCCGGGGAAAACAGGTCTACCCAGCTCTGTAGGGACAACTGGTCTACCTCAGCTCAATAGGGACAACAGGTCTACCCTTGTTCCGTAGGGTTAGCAGACCTCTGTAACAAAGTCCTGGGGAGACAACAGGTCTACCCCGATTCCAGCGGGACAACAGGTCTACCCCGGCTTCTCTGGGAGACCAGGTCTACCTCGCTCCAGCGGGACATCAGGTCGTCCGCGCCCTGGCGGGACAACAGGTCTACCCCGACCCCGGCCAGGGACAACAGGTCTACCCTGGCTTCGCTGGGACATCAGGTCTACCCCAGCTCCGTCCGGAGACAACAGGTCTACCATGCTCTGTAGGGACAACTGGTCTACCTCACCTCAATAGGGGCAACAGGTCTACCCTTGTTCCGTAGGGCTAGCAGATCTCTGTCACAAAGTCCTGCGGAGAAAACACGTCTACCCCGATTCCAGCGGGACACCAGGTCTACCCCGCTTCTCTGGGAGACCAGGTCTACATCGCTCCAGCGGGACATCAGGCCGTCCTCGCCCTGGCGGGACAACAGGTCTACCCCGACCCTGGCCAGGGACAACAGGTCTACCCGGGCTTCGCTGGACATCAGGTCTACCCCAGCTCCGTGCGGGGACAACAGGTCTACCCAGCTCTGTAGGGACATCAGGTCTACCCAAGCTCCGTCGGCGGACAACAGGTCTACCCAGCTCTGTAGGGACATCAGGTCTACCCGAGCTCCGGCCAGGAACAACACGTCTACCCAGCTCTGTAGGGACATCAGGTCTACCCGAGCTCCGGCCAGGGACAACAGGTCTACCCAGCTCTGTAGAGACAACTGGTCTACCTCACCTCAATAGGGCAACAGGTCTACCCTTGTTCCGTAGGGCTAGCAGATCTCTGTGACAAAGTCCTGGGGAGAAAACACGTCTACCCCGATTCCAGCGAGACACCAGGTCTACCCCGGATTCTCTGTGACACCAGGTCTACCTCGCTCCCGCGGGACATCAGGTCGTCCTCGCCCTGGCGGGACAACAGGTCTACCCCGGCCCTGGCACGGACAACAGGTCTACCCAGGCTTCGCTGGGACATCAGGTCTACCCAGCTCCGTCCAGGGACAACAGGTCTACCCAGCTCTGTAGGGACATCAGGTCTACCCCAGCTCCGTCCGGGAACAACAGGTCTACCCAGCTCTGTAGGGACATCAGGTCTACCCCAGCTCCGTCCAGGTACAACAGGTCTACCCAGCTCTGTAGGGACATCAGGTCTACCCCAGCTCCGTCCGGGGAAAACAGGTCTACCCAGCTCTGTAGGGACAACTGGTCTACCTCAGCTCAATAGGGACAACAGGTCTACCCTTGTTCCGTAGGGTTAGCAGACCTCTGTAACAAAGTCCTGGGGAGACAACAGGTCTACCCCGATTCCAGCGGGACAACAGGTCTACCCCGACCCCGGCCAGGGACAACAGGTCTACCCTGGCTTCGCTGGGACATCAGGCCTACCCCAGCTCCGTCCGGAGACAACAGGTCTACGATGCTCTGTAGGGACAACTGGTCTACCTCAGCTCAATAGGGGCAACAGGTCTACCCTTGTTCCGTAGGGCTAGCAGATCTCTGTCACAAAGTCCTGGAAAGACAACAGGTCTACCCCGATTCCAGCGGGACACCAGGTCTACCCCGGCTTCTCTGGGAGACCAGGTCAACCTCGCTCCAGCGGAACATCAGGTCGTCCTCGCCCTGGCGGGACAACCGGTCTACCCCGACCCTGACCAGGGACAACAGGTCTACCCGGGCTTCGCTGGGACATCAGGTCTACCCCAGCTCCGTCCGGGGACAACAGGTCTACCCAGCTCTGTAGGGACATCAGGTCTACCCCAGCTCCATCCGGGGACAACAGGTCTACCAAGCTCTGTAGGGATATCAGGTCTACCCAAGCTCCGTCGGGGGACAACAGGTCTACCCAGCTCTGTAGGGACATCAGGTCTACCCGAGCTCCGGCCAGGAACAACACGTCTACCCAGCTCTGTAGGGACATCAGGTCTACCCCGGCTCTGTCCGCGGACAACAGGTCTACCCAGCTCTGTAGAGACAACTGGTCTACCTCACCTCAATAGGGGCAACAGGTCTACCCTTGTTCCGTAGGGCTAGCAGATCTCTGTCACAAAGTCCTGCGGAGAAAACACGTCTACCCCGATTCCAGCGAGACACCAGGTCTACCCCGGCTTCTCTGGGAGACCAGGTCTACATCGCTCCAGCGGGACATCAGGTCGTCCTCGCCCTGGCGGGACAACAGGTCTACCCCGGCCCTGGCACGGACAACAGGTCTACCCAGGCTTCGCTGGGACATCAGGTCTACCCCAGCTCCGTGCGGGGACAACAGGTCTACCCAGCCCTGTAGGGACATCAGGTCTACCCGAGCTCCGGCCAGGGACAACAGTCTACCCAGCTCTGTAGGGACATCAGGTCTACCCCAGCTCCGTCCGGGGACAACAGGTCTACCCAGCTCTGTAGGGACAACTGGTCTACCTCAGCTCAATAGGGACAACAGGTCTACCCTTGTTCCGTAGGGTTAGCAGACCTCTGTAACAAAGTCCTGGGGAGACAACAGGTCTACCCCGATTCCAGCGGGACAACAGGTCTACCCCGACCCCGGCCAGGGACAACAGGTCTACCCTGGCTTCGCTGGGACATCAGGCCTACCCCAGCTCCGTCCGGAGACAACAGGTCTACGATGCTCTGTAGGGACAACTGGTCTACCTCAGCTCAATAGGGGCAACAGGTCTACCCTTGTTCCGTAGGGCTAGCAGATCTCTGTCACAAAGTCCTGGAAAGACAACAGGTCTACCCCGATTCCAGCGGGACACCAGGTCTACCCCGGCTTCTCTGGGAGACCAGGTCAACCTCGCTCCAGCGGAACATCAGGTCGTCCTCGCCCTGGCGGGACAACAGGTCTACCCCGACCCTGACCAGGGACAACAGGTCTACCCGGGCTTCGCTGGGACATCAGGTCTACCCCAGCTCCGTCCGGGGACAACAGGTCTACCCAGCTCTGTAGGGACATCAGGTCTACCCCAGCTCCATCCGGGGACAACAGGTCTACCAAGCTCTGTAGGGATATCAGGTCTACCCAAGCTCCGTCGGGGGACAACACGTCTACCCAGCTCTGTAGGGACATCAGGTCTACCCCGGCTCTGTCCGCGGACAACAGGTCTACCCAGCTCTGTAGAGACAACTGGTCTACCTCACCTCAATAGGGGCAACAGGTCTACCCTTGTTCCGTAGGGCTAGCAGATCTCTGTCACAAAGTCCTGCGGAGAAAACACGTCTACCCCGATTCCAGCGAGACACCAGGTCTACCCCGGCTTCTCTGGGAGACCAGGTCTACATCGCTCCAGCGGGACATCAGGTCGTCCTCGCCCTGGCGGGACAACAGGTCTACCCCGGCCCTGGCACGGACAACAGGTCTACCCAGGCTTCGCTGGGACATCAGGTCTACCCCAGCTCCGTGCGGGGACAACAGGTCTACCCAGCTCTGTAGGGATATCAGGTCTACCCCAGCTCCGTCCGGGGACAACAGGTCTACCCAGCTCTGTAGGGACATCAGGTCTACCCGAGCTCCGGCCAGGGACAACAGGTCTACCCAGCCCTGTAGGGACATCAGGTCTACCCCAGCTCCGTCCGGGGACAACAGGTCTACCCAGCTCTGTAGGGACATCAGGTCTACCCCAGCTCCGTCCGGGGAAAACAGGTCTACCCAGCTCTGTAGGGACAACTGGTCTACCTCAGCTCAATAGGGACAACAGGTCTACCCTTGTTCCGTAGGGTTAGCAGACCTCTGTAACAAAGTCCTGGGGAGACAACAGGTCTACCCCGATTCCAGCGGGACAACAGGTCTACCCCGGCTTCTCTGGGAGACCAGGTCTACCTCGCTCCAGCGGGACATCAGGTCGTCCGCGCCCTGGCGGGACAACAGGTCTACCCCGACCCCGGCCAGGGACAACAGGTCTACCCTGGCTTCGCTGGGACATCAGGTCTACCCCAGCTCCGTCCGGAGACAACAGGTCTACCATGCTCTGTAGGGACAACTGGTCTACCTCAGCTCAATAGGGGCAACAGGTCTACCCTTGTTCCGTAGGGCTAGCAGATCTCTGTCACAAAGTCCTGGAAAGAAAACAGGTCTACCCCGTTTTCAGCTGGACAACAGGTCTACTCCGTCTTCTCTGGGACACCAGGTATACCTCGCTCCAGCGGGACATCAGGTCGTCCTCGCCCTGGCGGGACAACAGGTCTACCCCGGCCCTGGCCAGGGACAACAGGTCTACCCAGGCTTCGCTGGGACATCAGGTCTACCCCAGCTCCGTGCGGGGACAACAGGTCTACCCAGCTCTGTAGGGATATCAGGTCTACCCGAGCTCCGGCCAGGGACAACAGGTCTACCCAGCTCTGTAGGGACATCAGGTCTACCCCAGCTCCGTCCGGGGAAAACAGGTCTACCCAGCTCTGTAGGGACAACTGGTCTACCTCAGCTCAATAGGGACAACAGGTCTACCCTTGTTCCGTAGGGTTAGCAGACCTCTGTAACAAAGTCCTGGGGAGACAACAGGTCTACCCCGATTCCAGCGGGACAACAGGTCTACCCCGGCTTCTCTGGGAGACCAGGTCTACCTCGCTCCAGCGGGACATCAGGTCGTCCGCGCCCTGGCGGGACAACAGGTCTACCCCGACCCCGGCCAGGGACAACAGGTCTACCCTGGCTTCGCTGGGACATCAGGTCTACCCCAGCTCCGTCCGAGACAACAGGTCTACCATGCTCTGTAGGGACAACTGGTCTACCTCACCTCAATAGGGGCAACAGGTCTACCCTTGTTCCGTAGGGCTAGCAGATCTCTGTCACAAAGTCCTGCGGAGAAAACACGTCTACCCCGATTCCAGCGGGACACCAGGTCTACCCCGGCTTCTCTGGGAGACCAGGTCTACATCGCTCCAGCGGGACATCAGGCCGTCCTCGCCCTGGCGGGACAACAGGTCTACCCCGACCCTGGCCAGGGACAACAGGTCTACCCGGGCTTCGCTGGGACATCAGGTCTACCCCAGCTCCGTGCGGGGACAACAGGTCTACCCAGCTCTGTAGGGACATCAGGTCTACCCAAGCTCCGTCGGCGGACAACAGGTCTACCCAGCTCTGTAGGGACATCAGGTCTACCCGAGCTCCGGCCAGGAACAACACGTCTACCCAGCTCTGTAGGGACATCAGGTCTACCCGAGCTCCGGCCAGGGACAACAGGTCTACCCAGCTCTGTAGAGACAACTGGTCTACCTCACCTCAATAGGGCAACAGGTCTACCCTTGTTCCGTAGGGCTAGCAGATCTCTGTGACAAAGTCCTGGGGAGAAAACACGTCTACCCCGATTCCAGCGAGACACCAGGTCTACCCCGGATTCTCTGTGACACCAGGTCTACCTCGCTCCCCGCGGGACATCAGGTCGTCCTCGCCCTGGCGGGACAACAGGTCTACCCCGGCCCTGGCACGGACAACAGGTCTACCCAGGCTTCGCTGGGACATCAGGTCTACCCCAGCTCCGTCCAGGGACAACAGGTCTACCCAGCTCTGTAGGGACATCAGGTCTACCCCAGCTCCGTCCGGGAACAACAGGTCTACCCAGCTCTGTAGGGACATCAGGTCTACCCAGCTCCGTCCAGGTACAACAGGTCTACCCAGCTCTGTAGGGACATCAGGTCTACCCCAGCTCCGTCCGGGGAAAACAGGTCTACCCAGCTCTGTAGGGACAACTGGTCTACCTCAGCTCAATAGGGACAACAGGTCTACCCTTGTTCCGTAGGGTTAGCAGACCTCTGTAACAAAGTCCTGGGGAGACAACAGGTCTACCCCGATTCCAGCGGGACAACAGGTCTACCCCGACCCCGGCCAGGGACAACAGGTCTACCCTGGCTTCGCTGGGACATCAGGCCTACCCCAGCTCCGTCCGGAGACAACAGGTCTACGATGCTCTGTAGGGACAACTGGTCTACCTCAGCTCAATAGGGGCAACAGGTCTACCTTGTTCCGTAGGGCTAGCAGATCTCTGTCACAAAGTCCTGGAAAGACAACAGGTCTACCCCGATTCCAGCGGGACACCAGGTCTACCCCGGCTTCTCTGGGAGACCAGGTCAACCTCGCTCCAGCGGAACATCAGGTCGTCCTCGCCCTGGCGGGACAACCGGTCTACCCCCGACCCTGACCAGGGACAACAGGTCTACCCGGGCTTCGCTGGGACATCAGGTCTACCCAAGCTCCGTCCGGGGACAAC